>CACRXK020000549.1:0-75000 GCA_902702795.2 Paramuricea clavata
GTCAGAAAATCTGAACCCTGCAACATAGAATTCCACAAAATCATGCAAAAATGATAAATCTCAAGACACAGGGTTCAGAATTTCTGACCCCCTTAGAAGCGAAAATACTAAAGTGATTTCTGAAGGCTTTAGGCCCCAATGTTGTAAAAAGGTGTCAGAAAATCTGAACCCTGCAACATAGAATTCAGCAAAATCATGCAAAAAATGTGGATGAATCTCGAGACACAGGGTTCAGAATTTCTGACCCCCTTAGAAGCGAAAATACTAAAGTGATTTCTGAAGGCTTTAGACCCCAATATTGTAAAAAGCTCGGAAAATGTGAACCCTGCAACATAGAATTCAGCAAAATCATTAAAAAAATGCGGATAAATCTCGAGACACAGGGTTCAGAATTTCTGACCCCCTTAGAAGCGAAAATACTAAAGTGATTTCTGAAGGCTTTAGGCCCCAATGTTGTAAAAAGGTGTCAGAAAATCTGAACCCTGCAACATAGAATTCACCAAAATCATTCAAAAAACGAGGATAAATCTCGAGACACAGGGTTCAGAATTCTGACCCCTTAGAAGCGAAAATACTAAAGTGATTTCTGAAGGCTTTAGACCCCAATATTGTAAAAAGGTCGGAAAATGTTAACCCTGCAACATAGAATTCCACAAAATCATGCAAAAATGATAAATCTCAAGACACAGGGTTCAGAATTTCTGACCCCCTTAGAAGCGAAAATACTAAAGTGATTTCTGAAGGCTTTAGGCCCCAATGTTGTAAAAAGGTGTCAGAAAATCTGAACCCTGCAACATAGAATTCACCAAAATCATTCAAAAAACGAGGATAAATCTCGAGACACAGGGTTCAGAATTCTGACCCCCTTAGAAGCGAAAATACTAAAGTGATTTCTGAAGGCTTTAGACCCCAATATTGTAAAAAGGTCGGAAAATGTTAACCCTGCAACATAGAATTCCACAAAATCATGCAAAAATGATAAATCTCAAGACACAGGGTTCAGAATTTCTGACCCCCTTAGAAGCGAAAATACTAAAGTGATTTCTGAAGGCTTTAGGCCCCAATGTTGTAAAAAGGTGTCAGAAAATCTGAACCCTGCAACATAGAATTCAGCAAAATCATGCAAAAAATGTGGATAAATCTCGAGACACAGGGTTCAGAATTTCTGACCCCCTTAGAAGCGAAAATACTAAAGTGATTTCTGAAGGCTTTAGGCCCCAATGTTGTAAAAAGGTGTCAGAAAATCTGAACCCTGCAACATAGAATTCACCAAAATCATTCAAAAAACGAGGATAAATCTCGAGACACAGGGTTCAGAATTCTGACCCCCTTAGAAGCGAAAATACTAAAGTGATTTCTGAAGGCTTTAGACCCCAATATTGTAAAAAGGTCGGAAAATGTTAACCCTGCAACATAGAATTCCACAAAATCATGCAAAAATGATAAATCTCAAGACACAGGGTTCAGAATTTCTGACCCCTTTAGAAGCGAAAATACTAAAGTGATTTCTGAAGGCTTTAGGCCCCAATGTTGTAAAAAGGTGTCAGAAAATCTGAACCCTGCAACATAGAATTCAGCAAAATCATGCAAAAAATGTGGATAAATCTCGAGACACAGGGTTCAGAATTTCTGACCCCCTTAGAAGCGAAAATACTAAAGTGATTTCTGAAGGCTTTAGGCCCCAATGTTGTAAAAAGGTGTCAGAAAATCTGAACCCTGCAACATAGAATTCAGCAAAATCATGCAAAAAATGTGGATAAATCTCGAGACACAGGGTTCAGAATTTCTGACCCCCTTAGAAGCGAAAATACTAAAGTGATTTCTGAAGGCTTTAGGCCCCAATGTTGTAAAAAGGTGTCAGAAAATCTGAACCCCTGCAACATAGAATTCACCAAAATCATTCAAAAAACGAGGATAAATCTCGAGACACAGGGTTCAGAATTCTGACCCCCTTAGAAGCGAAAATACTAAAGTGATTTCTGAAGGCTTTAGACCCCAATATTGTAAAAAGGTCGGAAAATGTTAACCCTGCAACATAGAATTCCACAAAATCATGCAAAAATGATAAATCTCAAGACACAGGGTTCAGAATTTCTGACCCCCTTAGAAGCGAAAATACTAAAGTGATTTCTGAAGGCTTTAGGCCCCAATGTTGTAAAAAGGTGTCAGAAAATCTGAACCCTGCAACATAGAATTCAGCAAAATCATGCAAAAAATGCGGATAAATCTCGAGACACAGGGTTCAGAATTTCTGACCCCCTTAGAAGCGAAAATACTAAAGTGATTTCTGAAGGCTTTAGGCCCCAATGTTGTAAAAAGGTGTCAGAAAATCTGAACCCTGCAACATAGAATTCAGCAAAATCATGCAAAAAATGTGGATAAATCTCGAGACACAGGGTTCAGAATTTCTGACCCCCTTAGAAGCGAAAATACTAAAGTGATTTCTGAAGGCTTTAGGCCCCAATGTTGTAAAAAGGTGTCAGAAAATCTGAACCCTGCAACATAGAATTCACCAAAATCATTCAAAAAACGAGGATAAATCTCGAGACACAGGGTTCAGAATTCTGACCCCCTTAGAAGCGAAAATACTAAAGTGATTTCTGAAGGCTTTAGACCCCAATATTGTAAAAAGGTCGGAAAATGTTAACCCTGCAACATAGAATTCCACAAAATCATGCAAAAATGATAAATCTCAAGACACAGGGTTCAGAATTTCTGACCCCCTTAGAAGCGAAAATACTAAAGTGATTTCTGAAGGCTTTAGGCCCCAATGTTGTAAAAAGGTGTCAGAAAATCTGAACCCTGCAACATAGAATTCAGCAAAATCATGCAAAAAATGTGGATAAATCTCGAGACACAGGGTTCAGAATTTCTGACCCCCTTAGAAGCGAAAATACTAAAGTGATTTCTGAAGGCTTTAGACCCCAATGTTGTAAAAAGGTGTCAGAAAATCTGAACCCTGCAACATAGAATTCACCAAAATCATTCAAAAAACGAGGATAAATCTCGAGACACAGGGTTCAGAATTTCTGACCCCCTTAGAAGCGAAAATACTAAAGTGATTTCTGAAGGCTTTAGGCCCCAATGTTGTAAAAAGGTGTCAGAAAATCTGAACCCTGCAACATAGAATTCCGCAAAATCATGCAAAAAATGCGGATAAATCTCGAGACACAGGGTTCAGAATTTCTGACCCCCTTAGAAGCGAAAATACTAAAGTGATTTCTAGATGTAAAGTGCCGGTCACGGCTGCATAGTTTTGTTTAGCTCTTCGAATTTTTCGATTTTAAACACCTTTAAATATTACTATATCTTATCAAAATTCTGCCTGATGGAGCTTAAGGTGTATTGAAGAAAGTTATGTGGTTATTCCAGAGTATAGTCGTGTATTGTTTTCTATATTCGAGAATTTGTTTCACAGTTGGTAGTTCGTCAATTGGTCGGCCATCTTATGCAACAACAACATATGTGGTGCCAGCGGCGAAAGAATCACAGCCTTTCCAATACTATAATAGTATTTCGAGTATGGGGGATTTATTACGGAGAGTGAGAGGAAGACGGGGTGGTGTTAAAACGAGAGCAGAGGAAGCAAGAAGAAGGTATAATATTCAAGTATGTGTTAATATGCAGCAATCGTATGCAAATCAAAGAATAAGGCGAGGAGTGAATTTTTCAAACTTAATCAATCTAAGCAATGCTAAATCAAGCGGAACGTCGTCCCACGATAAACATTATTTTGTCCCTACTATTATGCTCTCGAATACTATTTCTCTGGCTCTGAAGGTAGTTGAGGTTCAACTTTTTTTTCAACGATATAATGTAGATGTCGGATTTATTACCGAAACTTGGCTAAAAGACAGAATTAATGACAGTGTTATTAATATTTCCGGCTATAACATATTTCGGAAAGACCGTATTGTTCGAGAACACGGCGGAGTTTGTATTTATGCCCGAGAACAGATGAAATATGAAATCCTTGAAAATTTACAATGCTGTAACGATCATGAAATTTTGTGGATTAAGCTCAACCCTACGCGTCTCCCCCGAGGGTTTACCTGCCTTATCATCGCTGTCATTTACCATCCACCTGGTTCAGACTGCCATTCAATTATTAATCATCTATTCCAAAATTTAACACTGGCCGAATCCTTATATCCTAATTGCAGTATTGTTATAGCAGGAGACTTCAATCGTCTGAATGTCGCTAACATCAAACGTCATTTCAAACTCAAACAACTGGTTAAGCTGCCTACAAGGGGACAAGTGACACTTGATAAAATTCTAACGAATATGGCCGAGTTCTTTTCACCAGCCGAGATATACCCACCCTTCGGCCTGTCAGACCATAACACTGTTCTCGTGAGACCAAAGGAAAGAGAAATAGGCCAGTCTTCAAGAAAATTCGTTACAGTTAGAGATACGAGAGCAAGCAACAAGGCCGCACTTGGGCGATATTTAAGTAGCATAGACTGGGCGTCAACTATTAATAGTAAAGACAACTGTACTGGAAAGTTAGATACGTTAACTGACCTAATAAAAATTGGTCTGAATCATATCATGCCAGAGAAAGTGATCAAAGTCCACACCAATGATGCCCCATGGATGTCCACTAAGCTAAAAGATCTAATACGTATGAGACAAGTAGCCTTCTACTCTAACAAGAATAGCATTCAATTCAAGTTTTACCGCAACGCCGTCAACAGAGAAAGGAAATTGTGCAAAGCTAAATATTATGCCTCAAAAGTCCAAGATTTGAAAGGGGCCAATCCCCGTCAGTGGTGGAAAGAAGTTAAAAAAATAAGTGGATCCGTAAATAGCATCAAATTGATGAGCAGTCTTAATGTCCCTGGATATGATAATTTGTCCCACAAGGAAATAGCCGATGCTATTAATGCCTCCCTTCTTGAACCTCTGCAGGAGTACAACCCCCTCGATCCTAGTACTGTCAACTTGCCAGGGGAAGAACTAGATGTGATACCAGAGGTGTCGGTCGAACGCGTTTACACCCACCTATCACGGTTAAACAAGTATAAAGCTCCTGGCCCTGATGGACTATCTAACTGGTTGTTCAAGGAGTATGCTGAGATTTTGGCGGAACCAGTTGCTAATATTTTGAATTCATCTTTTAAGGACCAAAGTCTTCCAAGGGTTTGGAAATTGGCTGACGTATGCCCGCTTCCCAAAGTCAAACGTGTCACGAACCCCCAATCGGAACTTAGACCAATTTCCTTAACCTGTTCTCTATCAAAAGTGGCCGAGGAATTCATTGTAGCTGATTACATTAAACCTGCTGTGACCAAAATAATCGATCCCAATCAATTTGGAACAATCCCAGGTTCTTCAACGGTTATGGCCTTAATTAGCATGGTCCACAAGTGGCTAAAAGAGTCTGACGGCACTGGCTCAACAATTAGAGTTTTGTTATTCGATTATCGGAAAGCTTTCGATTTGATAGACCACTCTACCCTTATTGAGAAACTTCGTCAATTGGACATTCCCAACAGCGTCATCAATTGGATCATGAGTTTTCTATCGGGACGATCTCAGAGGGTTAAACTGGAACGGGACTGTTTCTCAGAGTGGGGAGCCGTACCTGCAGGAGTTCCTCAAGGTACGAAGTTGGGCCCCTGGCTGTTTCTGATAATGATTAACGATCTTACAATTTCTGGAGACCCCTTTGATATGTGGAAATACGTTGACGACACGACTGTATCTGAAGTAATAGCCAAAAATAAAGACTTAAGTGACGCACAATTGGCTGTCGATCAGGTATCTGAATGGTCAAAAAGGAGCATGCTTCAACTTAACTGCAGGAAATGTAAAGAGCTACCTATTACCTTCAGTCGGTCTCGGAATTTGCCATCTCCAGTCAATGTTGAGGGGTCCACCATTATCCCAGTGAGCAAGGTAAAGCTACTCGGCGTAACGATTAACAGCACCCTTACATGGAATGATCATATCGAGGAAATAGTAAAGAAAGCATCTCGCAAGCAGTATTTTCTTGTGCAGCTTAAGAGAGCGAAAGTCCCAGCAAGAGAAATAGTCGCCTATTACTGTGCATGTATCCGTTCTGCAATCGATTACGCATGCCCTGTATTCCACTACTCACTTCCAAAATATCTCCAAGAAGATCTGGAGAGGATCCAGAAAAGAGCACTAGCCTGCATTTACCCAGGAAGGCGTTACGAAGATGCCCTATCACTCGCTGGCCTAGCATCTATACATGATCACCACGAATCTTTATCTAAATCACTCTTTAGGTCAATTGTAAGTGACTCTAAAAACAAACTGCATGCTCTACTACCGCAGAGAAATAACAATGCCAAATATTATTTTAGGAAACGTAGAACTTTTAATATTCCAACTGCAAAGACCTATGCTCAGTCATTCATAATGCATAGTAGTAAGCTTTATGATGACATATAGTGAAATGGTGATTTCAATACTTGTATAAAGTTAGTAGTTTAACTGTACATAATCGTAAATTAAGATAAATTTTAGTATTCTTATGTATTATTATATCTATATTGAACGACGTTTATATAATTGTAAAGTTATGCAATTCAGTAGTACCTGCAATGTAACTATCATTTAATAAAACTATCTATCTCATCTGTAAAAAGGTGTCAGAAAATCTGAACCCTGCAACATAGAATTGCGCAAAATCATGCAAAAATGATAAATCTCGAGACACAGGGTTCAGAATTTCTGACCCCCTTAGAAGCGAAAATACTAAAGTGATTTCTGAAGGCTTTAGGCCCCAATGTTGTAAAAAGGTGTCAGAAAATCTGAACCCTGCAACATAGAATTCCGCAAAATCATGCAAAAAATGCGGATAAATCTCGAGACACAGGGTTCAGAATTTCTGACCCCCTTCGAAGCGAAAATACTAAAGTGATTTCTGAAGGCTTTAGGCCCCAATATTGTAAAAAGGTCTCGGAATATCTGAACCCTGCAACATAGAATTCCGCAAAATCATGCAAAAATGATAAATCTCAAGACACGGGGTTCATGTGCTTGCACTGCAAAGGATGATATCTTCTTTGTTTCCGGGTCATCAGGTGACAGAGCAGCAGTATCATCGTCGATATATCCTTGGTCAAAGTCAATAGGTTCCCATAAATATTTGGGACCATTCCACCATTCAGTTGTTGAGATGACGTCTTCCACGCTCATCCCACAAGAGGCGAAGTCAGCTGGGTTGAACTTTGTATCCATGTTTCCCCACTGACTCGGTGAAGTTAAATCACGGATTTGCTGAACTTGGTTGGAGACAAATACATGAAAACGACGGGCGTCATTCGCAATATACTCCAAGATAACTTTGTTGTCCATCCAGTAGAATACATTCATCTTGTTGTATTCTAGCTCCTTCTGTAGAAAGTCACTAATCTTGGCAGATACCTGTACAGCAGTGAGCTCTAGTCGAAGAATTGTTATAGGTTTAAGTGGGGCAGCTCGAGACTTGGCCATCACTAGGGTACAATAGATTTGGTTTTGATTGTCCACTAGTCTTAAATACGAGCACTGGCCGTATCCATAGGAACAGGTGTCGGAGAAATTACGCAGCTCGACAGTCTTGATCTCGCCAAAGACTTGAGGTTTATAACATCTCCGAAGTTGCTGGGCGTTAAGGAGAGGCAGGGTACGTTGCCACTTTTCCCACCTTGGGAGAAGATTATCTGGAATTTTTTCGTCTAAGCTTGTTCCCTGCTTGCATAATTCTTGGAGTATACTTTTTCCTTGTAGAGAAACGGTGACAGGAGACCAAGGGGATCAAATATGGAACTGACGGCTGAAAGAACTCCACGCCTGGTAGCAGGACATTTGCTCATTTCGTTCTTGAATTGTAAAGTGTCGGATTCAATGCACCATTGCACAACCAAGGCTCTCTCAACTGGGAGTTGTTCGTGGTCCAAGTTGAGGTCTTTAATTCCACTCGCTCTCTCTTCTGGTGGGAACGATTGCAACACTTTCTTGTTGGATACGAGTTTATGCAAACGGAAGCCTCCTCTTTCACACAAACCCTTTGTCTTCGTTATCAAATCGATGGCTTCGCTAGGAGATGGAACTGATTTGAGTCCGTCGTCTACGTAAAAATCATGTCGAACGAAACTTGCGGCCATGTTGCCAAACTCTTACTTATATTTATCAGCGGTCATTTTCAAACCGATATTTGCACATCCTGGTGAGCAGGTGGCACCAAATAAATGCACGGTATTCTGTACTCAACTGGTTCACGATTAACGTCACCATCCGGCCACCAAAGAAAACAAAGTAGATTTCGGTGTTCAGCGTTGACGTGTACTTGGTGAAACATGCTTTCTATATTGCACATAATCGCGGTTCTTTCTTGGCAAAATCTGACCAGGACTCCTACAAGGTTTTGGTTAAATCTGGTCCTTGAAGAAGATGACGATTCAAGGAATCTCCTTTAAACTCAGCGCTAGAATCAAACACCACTCTGATTTTGTCAGGCTTCTTAGGGTGATACACACAGTGGTGTGGCAGGAACCAAACGTCACCATTGTCTTGAATTAGTTCATCATCGGGAACGTGTTCAGCATAACCAGATTTGATAATTCCTTCCATAAATGTCAAATAGTCCTTCTGATAGCTTTGATCGTTCTTAAATCACTCCCTTAACTTGTTAAGTTGGCTCATTGCTTGACTCTTGTTGTTGGGAAGTTTAACTTCTGGATTCTTTAAAGGTAAGGGTATTTCAAAGTGACTGTCATCTCGTTGATGGACCTGTTCTTCTACTCTTTTCATGAACAGCCAGTGATTGTACGACAGTGGGGGGCTGCTTTTATCTTGGTCGTTGAAATCAAACTCAAACATTTTGCCGACTTGGGCAGGTGTTAGAATTTCCTTTACTAGGGTTTTTAACACAAATTGGCAAGTTGTTCTTTCTTTACCACCAATGACTTCACAAGTAACAATGTGGTGTGTTTGAACAGAATCCTTGTCGGTTTCCTCCGGGTTATGCGTCACTGAACCAACAATACCCCAGCCGAGCGCAGTTTGAATACTGTAGGGATTGTTGTCCTTTCCAGGTAAAACTTCGTGAGGTTTTATAGCGTGTGTACAGTAATCCGACCTCTGCATTTTTCTTTAATGGCGTTAGATGACTTGTGATTCTCTTTAAATGCGGCCACGTTACTGCTGTTTCTCTCCTTGGAATTTGATCTTGTCATGCAGGTATGATGTCTCGTGAGTAGGTCCTTGGTAAGGCTATATCTACAGTCTTGTTTACTCCACGAACAACAAGGCCAGTAATCTTCCTACTCTTAATCTTTTTCTGGGCTAAAACTGTAGAAAGTTTGAGTTCTACTTCAGGACCATTAATTCCAAGTGCTTTGAGTGCAGAGTCTTTAATGAAGCAAGCGTCAGACTGGTCATCCAGCAAAGCGTAAGTTAATATCTTCCTACTCGTATCGTTGGAGTGATGGACCCACACTGGTACTATAAGTGAATGAGAAACTGGCTCACCCGTAGCTTTCATATCGAGGACTTCTATACAGTTAGAAGTAGTGTTTTCTTGGGAATTGACTTCTTCATTGGGTTTTGGCACTTCCTTCAGCTTAAGGTTTCCATATGGTTTGCCTTGGTATGGCTTGTCCCTGTGTAATGCCGTAGGGTGTACTTCGCCACATGTATGACAGTTCTTTTTTCGCTGGCACGAATGATTACTGTGACCCCATTTCAAACACCCCCAACAAAGACGTTTCGAAATAATAAATGCTTGTCTATTTGGGATAGAAATCTCCAGGAATTTGACACACGTATCAAGTTCATGTTCTTCCTTACAATAACTGCATCTCGGTTTTGATTTTACGATGTCTTGTTCATCAACTTGCTTGTTCGTCTGTCTACCTCTTTGCTCCTCATTGCTGCCAATAGCAAAACTCCTAGCTCCAATACCACCCGATTTAAGAATCCATTTTTTCTTATCAAGATTGGACGTTTCCTCGCTCTTTAAGGATTGCTGGCTTGTGACGGGATGACAGGCGATTCTTGCTTCAGTTGTCAGGAAACAACAGAACTCTTTGAACGTTGGGTAAGTATTCAAGCTAATGACTGACTCATCACTCTCTTCATCTGGGCCTACTTCAGGATCATCACTTGTGGATTTGTCGACTATTCTGCCCCATCTGTTGACAATATAACTAGGGAGCTTCTTTTGATGCGATTAACATTTGTTTGATGCCGATCGTCGTAATATAGCCACATAAAATGAAACGAAGCCTAAATGTAAACTTTCCAGATTCATTCAATAAACAGTGATATCATGTGTGAATGATTATCGCAATTTTGCATCCTGTCAGTCACGAATTATACTGCTGCAGATCTGCGCATCACTTTTTGTGTTGTTTTTCGAAATATACATCACGCGATCGTTGCCATGACAACGAAAAGTAAGTCAACTTTTAGAATCTCCTTTGATAAATCATATAAAACTTGAATGATAATAATCAAGGCCATACTTATTTTTTTATGATTTTTTGTCTATTTTCGCTAAATACACAAACTGAGACCCAGGCATTAACATACCTGAGATTGACACGGAGGTGGTGCAGTCGAAGAGGTTGGTTCCTTTCTGTGACTTACTTTACTCATCAAATGATGGGTATTCTTGTTTGTATCTGCCATTTAATGTGAAGTAGTGAAATGGCAAATTTTCATCCATCCTCTTGGTGAATTTGCAAAAGTTATGTCCAATATAAAATACTGTACTTATCTTGATCTAATTTTCTTACCTTTTTATGTCCCTAAATTTCGGTGAACAATACAAAAAATTGTTTCCAAATCATCAGTCCCACCAGCCCGTGGATGCTTTGGATAGCCAAATATTGGTGATCTTTCTGCATCTGTATTCCTGACTCACAATGTTACTGGTGATTTCAATGACAGTTTCCCATAAGAAACCTCTTACATTTTCAACAGGCCTAGAACGATAGGAGATCAGAGAACAAATTGTATAAGATAGGGTTCCGAGTAAGGACACTATAACTTCATCAACTTGTCTATTAGAGAAGGATATACTTACTTGTTAATAAAGATAAAGTATGTGTAGCAATTTTTGTACCAAGGCATCCACACTTCCAAAATGTAATTTAACATTTCATGGTTGTATTTACAGTGCTGCAACTGCATAATTCCTCTGTTGCATTGTACCAGTTAATGATAACCTAAAATAACATTGTTTGAACACTAGGTGACTATGGTTTAAATCCAAGGAATAATTGTCTGTCAACCATGTTGTTGTTGGGCCCATAGTGGGACATAGGTGTTAAGGCTTCCTTCAAATTTTCAATAGCAGATCTTCATTCAAACGAATTCCTGCAGCTGTTTAACATTTTCTGCGAGCAGTGCTCGCCTATTTTCTCAACCCCTGATGGTAATAGTTGTAAACTTGCAACGATTTCTACAGCAGTCAAAAGTTTTAATTAAACTAACCTTTACACATTTTGCCTCAGTCTTATACCCCAGTCTTTGCAGTGAATCCACCACATGATACGACAATAGCCATTCACTATCAGCGAAGCTTTGTTTCCTTTCACCTACTAGAGGTACATGGGTTAGACCACTCTTTGGGTCATGAAGAACATCACCATATGCGGCATAATCAAGTGCTTCACAATTCCCATTCCTGGTACTTGATGCTATCCTTTTATATATGTGATTGTGGTCACCACGGTCATGGTGGACATCTGTTGTCACAGGATCAATTTCGGGAATGTACAACTACAAATTGAAATCAGCTCCAACCTTTTTGTATTCTTCAACAAAATGTTGAAATAAAAATGTTCCAACAGGGCAGTGTAAAAATGTCTCAGGAGTATTTCTCACAAATGTACATGGAGTATAGACATAAGTAACAAGTTTATTTTTAATGGAGTATTGCTTCTTTTCTAGTCATGCCATCAATTGTGACAAGATCATGGATTTCCCAAAGATGTGATGGTGGTTATGTATGCATGAGGTGCCTTGCTAACTGGAGTTCCATCAGAAAGAACTGAAATGATACCACAATGAACACTTATCTTGAAAACCATTGTCTCCTACGAGTTTACATACAGTACATATAGATATTAAAACCTTTATTCAAGCAGGATAGCACAAAAATGCATTACCCCTGTCAATAGGGGCCTTGCGTTAACATTTGCCATAGGAGAACAAATTGCTGTGGATTGTTGAGGCAATGACTGCAATGTTATGCCATAGTGTAATTTTCTAGGTGTAACAACTTTCTTCAAAAAACACTAAAAAAATACGTAAATTATCAATATTCCAAAGTAACGCTAGAATTATTTCTTGTTACTCTCAATTTCAATTTACTTTTGAAATCTGATTTCAAATGTTTGTTTTTAAATTGCATAAGTTTGGAATATTTGTTGCAAGATTCAAAAGTTTGTCCTTGAATTTGTTCCGGCAATGATTTATGATGATGAAGGTTTGTAAGTTGAATCGTCATAAATCATCGGAACAAATTTTGTAACTTTGCAACAAAGATACTCAACTTACACAAACATTCAAATGCACATTTCAAAATAAAATAGAAATGGAGAGTATAGTTATTTGTCCTTTTCTCAATGGAAATTATGATCACCTCTACATGACTGACTGCTGCCTGTGCCGTCTTAAATATGTTTCTTGTGTATGCCTTGATATTGGAAGCATTATCTTTTAACATTGCTTTACAGGACTTGAAGTTGCCTTTGTCGCAGCATACTGCCAACTCATGAATTCCTTTTTCACAAGTTGATTTAATTGCTTGAGCATCTTGAAGGAGGGTCTGATATTCAACAACGTCCCAATTGCAGTCTTTCAAGGTTTTCACTGTGGTGTTGGCTTTAAACTTGTCCACGGTTAATAGAACTAGACTGGTTAGGCTAGCTGGCAAACTTCAAAGGGGCACGAAAATTATGTTTGGGAAACGCAAAAACAGAAGTCAGATGGAACAGAGCCTGTATTGTGTCAGGAGCGTTGATAGAGAAATAATAGCAATAACAGCGGGTGATTGCTATTAATCGTATTTTGTTGCATCATTTTGAGCTTTATTTTGAAATTTTATTTCTATTGATGACGATCTGTATTATTTTGATCAAATGGAAGAGATTTCAACCGCCAAGGATGACAAAATTGAAGAACATGATGGTGAACATGATGGTGAACATGGCCTTGTCACCGACCTTGACGAAGCTGGTACTAGTGGCAGCCAATTCGCCTTTTCGACTCTAAAGACACTTGTAGCAACACGTGACCAAAAAATGTAAACAAATGCCAAAAGTTCAGACAAGCTTAATTGTTTGAACATACAATCAATTGTATGTTCGAACAAAAGCTTGTCTGGTTTTTTCGATGAATATCAGCTGTATCTCATTATAGACATAACAGAAATCAAGGGAGAAGAAATAGAGAACGAATTTAATGATGCACTGATTGAAAGCGAAGGTATGAAGTCGTTTCCATGTTCGCAGTGCGAGAATGTTTGCAAGTCAAAGGGAGGCCTTACCAGACATACAAACGCGAAACACAACACGCTTGTATCCGCTCAGAATTCCCCCCTGAATATTTTTCTCAGAAAACAGTCGCTCATATGGTTGAGACAACAAAGAGCAAAATTATCAAAGAGAAATTATATGGGACAGGAATAAACGAGCTTGTAAAGAATTTGTCTGGCACAAAAGCTTTGTACAATGCTGTTTATTCAATTTTGGAAAAATTTTGGCGAGAGAGTAACCAAGACCAACTGTCATTCTTTGGTTTTAGAAGAAGATACAACTTCCCAGATGACCAGTATTAGTGGAATCAATCCTGCTAGCATGGTCCTTTAACTTATGTTGCTGTATATGTAGTTGCAAAACTGTTTCAAACAAGTAAAATGGCCAAAAAGCCTAATGAGGAACTACAATCTCTGCTGCAGAGCATGAGATCACTAGACCAGTCAAGCTACATCTCAGCTTGCACCAGGGGTGGACTGGTGAATCCATCGAAAGATTTAGTTGGAATTTTGGAACAAGCTGAGTATGAATTCCAACAACAAGTGAGACAAGTGAGTGAGGAAAAATCGACTTTGAGAAACATCCCAATTGATTAAATATGTAATGCCACGTTGAAACACCCACTCCATGGGTTAAAAAGAGTATACTGAAGCACGTTCGTATGGGGTATTTTATGGGGTGTTTTTTTTGCACTCCAAAAAATATTTTGCACTCCCCCAAACATTTTCCCACCCCACCTCGAAAAATTAAGTGCTCATTGAGATAAATGACAGCAGTGTGATTGAAATAAAGATTTTGAAGTTTCTGCTGGTTTATCCTCGTACACCCATTGGCAACTGCACCCCCACAGCTACACACCCTAACCCTAATACTAAACCTAACCCTAACCCCAACCTAACCCTAACCTAAACCCTAACCTAACCCTAACTTATTTTAAAAATAGAATAAAAACGGAAATCTTATTTTGAAGTATACTATCTACCAATTGCCCTTGATCAAATTCCCTGACTCAAGTTAAGTCTAGCTATTGACTCGACTCGACTTAAACCAATGACTCTACTTGACTCGAGTGAAGTCACTGACTCGACTCGAGTGAAGTCACTGACTCGACTCGATCAGAAACTGAAATGACTCGACTCGTGACTCAACCTTTGAGTGACTCGACCTATAGGTGACTCGTTACAACACTGCTGGCAGGTCTTCGATAAGTGGGGTTTTAAAAGCCGATGTTGGCTGGTCATACAAGCAAATAGGTCAAATAGCTCGTGAAACAGAAAGGCCGGATGTCATGGAAAAATTGGAAAATTACATCGTAGACATTTCAGGAATAGATTGTAACCAATTACATTTCTTTGATGAATCGTCGGTAGTTGTAACGAGCGGAAAGAGACGTCGTGGGCACAGTGCAATAGGCACTCCAGCAATCGAAGTACAACGATATGCTTCGAATGCCACATATACTGTGAATCTGCTACATAACATCCGTGGAGTATCTCATTTCAATATTCTAAGAGGCCCATCAAACGGTTTGGAATTGCTAAACTTCTTCGAAGAAGCTCTCGAGCAAGAAAACGTATTTGAAAACCCTGTTATAAAAGAACATGATATGTTTGCGATGTTACTCTGAGTGCATATCCACACCGGGCGAGCTTGAAAAATATGCCCGGCCATGGTGGGATTCGAACCTACAACCTTTGGAATACTAGCCCAATGCTCTTCCAACTGAGCTACGCGGTCAGGACCTTTGGAATACTAGCCCAATGCTCTTCCAACTGAGCTACGGGGTCAGGACAGTAACATCGCAAACATATTATTCACAACACCAACACAGAAATAAAATTCAAAGAACATGATGTTATAATAATGGATAACTGCGGTTTTCATCATGGCAATAACGTAGAACTGCCTTTACGAGATATGCTACAACAGAGACATGTTCAGTTGTTTTATCAACCACCTTACCATCCATGTTATAATATGTGTAAAGCATGTTTCAATCACATAAAGACCACACTGCGTCGCTATTCAAGATACACTGAGAAATATACGGAGTTGTGCATTTCTGATGCAATAGGAATGATAAATGAGGGTCTGTCAAGACAGTTCTTCAAGTTTTGTGGCTACATATAACAATTTTTCGTGGCAGTATATATATATCTAATCAGTATTAAAGATATATTGTAAATATTATTTAAAAATTATAAAGTAAGGCATGCCCAGTGTGTTTTTTTTTAGAGGTACTCTGTGTCAGCAAATTTATTCTAATTTATATTATATGCAGGGGAGCAGAAAGGTAAGAAAAATGCATTTGCCGAACAGCCAAATACTCTATTATCATTACGACTACACGTAATTCCATACAAAATTCCCATGTAACAAATCTTTGTTAACTTAAAATTTATAGTTTGACCTTGGTTCAAGTCAAATTTCTGAACCTGACCTTTCGTAGCAAAAAACATTCTTTTAGCGCAAAAATCTGTTATTTGTATCATATGGATGGGTGCGCATGGATAATTCTATTGAATGATGTAGGTTTTATTGCTTTCACCGTGAACAAAATTTCCATATAACAAAACTTTGTTTACCCCCTCAAATCATCCATGTTCAACCCTCTCCACCAGAGAAAAAAGAGAATTTGTCGAGAACAACTTTTCCTAGTGTGGACTCAGGCTGTTTTGCTTTGAACTTCGCAATTTCTGCACATTCGCATGTAAATTGACAGCATTTTTTTAACCTTAATTTTTCATATACCATGCAATCAACGAACTAACCAAACTACATAAATGCACAACAACCTATTTATTACGATACCATCCAAAAAAAACGAGGTACACTATACCAGCAATGAATACCGCCAATATATCAATTACAACAATAAAATACATAATTTTTTTAAATAAATTCTGCAATCCGATGCGCGCCAATATAGTACTTATGTAAATCTGATGATACAAAACACAAATGCAAAACTTAACCAATACGAACTCAACTTGTAGTATTACATGTATAACCACAGTAGAAGTATGTACAGCTGCAACGTCAGCTGTAACTTTGGCAGGTTCTTCGGAATAACTTACTGAGGACTTACTTTTGCCCGATTGTTTATTCTTACAGCTTTTTTTTTACGTTTTTCGCTCAACCTACTAGCGAACATGTTTCACTTCCTCTTGTGCTTGAAAAGAGATTTGCTGTGACTTATTGTCAAGTGATCACCAATGAGCTCCATATATAATACGGAACAACCAAACTCAAGGCCAACATTTTAGTTAAAGGACCACAAAGAGGGCATGAAGAGGGGGCTGCAGGGGGAAGGCATTTTGCCCTGGGTCCCCCCATTCGAAAAAGAGCCCCCAAATGTGATGAAAAGCTTTGAAATATCTTGATTCAAGATTGCTTAACAGAGAATATAAATCCTAGCTGCATCAGTGCCTGACAAAATAAAGTATAAATATTGCAAAACACTGTTTCTCCATTTTACAATTATGATAGAGTGCCCCTAGGAAATTTTGAAAATATTCGTACTGTTTGGAATTCGTAGTGACTTCACTTTGCAGTTCATGAGTACAGCTCAATAATTCTTGTATGTTACTGTTTTCAGACTTCTACAATAGACAATTGTTACATAATAAATTAGATCAGGTAGCTCAAGTTGACACCTGAGTAGGCATCTTGTTACTGTCAAGTGTGACCCTCATGAAATAAATTTTTAATAATAATAATAATAACAATGATTGTAATGTATTGCTTTTTTCAGATTGTTGTACCTAAAGACTACCAGTTATGCCATGAGACAAAACAATTGCAACTGAATTTAATACTTAGAACTAGGCAGTTTACGCCGGAATTGAAAAAACGGATTGAGAAAAACAACTATGTTTGTGAGCATTCAGGCTTAAAATGACTTTTAAGCCTGAATGCATTATAGAATGTAAGTATTTCTGTTGAATTTTGTGCATGTTATTAATCACTATTATTAGAACAAAGGGCTATTCATGAATATTAAAATTGACTTTTAACAGGATTCCAAATGGAAAATTTTGGTTACTGGTAGCATTCCAATGGAGAATTTACCAACGAAGAGCCATGATGTTATGAGTAAAAAGGAGCGCAGAACTTTGGTGAGATCACGCATTGTACAATGTGTTGCCAGCTGAAATAATAAGTATTCAAGATCTTCATATGCAGCTTGACAAAATTGATATTCTGCCATGGACAGTGAATGATATTGATTCAGATCATGAAACCTTGAAATTAGAATTTTACGATGGAGCCCATGGCATTGCAAAATTCACAGTTACAGTCAAAGCAGGGCTAGATTTCACTGTCTTTGTTTATCATTGGCCTATCCCTGATAACCATCGTTATATTTACACTCAGGACAAGAGATTACTCAATAGTATAGAATGTGTTAACAGATTTCTTAACTCAATTGACAATTCCAACCTTTGTAATGGAGTGCCAAAAGAATTTAATTCTGTTGCTGTGGATCCTACATGGGATTAAAAGCTAGTGAGGTATTCAAACTCCACAGTTATTCGCCATTCAACTCCAAGATTGTTAAGTGAAGACCACTTTCAGTCCACGATAACCCTTCGAAATCCTGACTGTCAAGTTATTATGGATGATGCTAAGCCTGAAAAGGAACTGTGCAATCCATGCTCCCTTACCACCAAGAATTTGAAGAAAGCAGCCTTGAGAAAGAGGAAAGTATCCACAGCTCCAGCAAAACCTAAAGCCCCCTTTTCAGCTTGTCGATCGGAGAAATTGATTGCAACTGTTAAAGCATCAAGACTAGCATACAAGCAACTGGAAGATCAATTGGAACAGCTCAAAGCCCATATTAAGAAACATGGAGTGGGTGTTAGTGATTCTTTGGAAAGGATATTCTAAAGATAATAAAGCCACACCCCACATGAACTTTTCTGGGAGCAGCAAATGAAGCTTTTGCAAGCAGAGAAAATGGGACGGAGATATCACCCCCAAATAATTCGTTTTGCTTTGTCTTTGCATGGAAAGTCACCAGCTGCCTATAATGAATTAAGAGACAGTGGAGCTCTTATTCTCCCAAGTGAACGAGTAATCAGGGACTAAAAACTATTTTAAAGCAAAGGCTGGTATAAATATAGACAATATTGAATCCCTAAGAGAAAAAGCTTCATCATTATCACAAGTTCAACGGTATGTGGTAATAGTGATAGATGAAAGGAAAATCCAATCGAATCTTGTGTTTGACAAGTACTTGGGTGACCTGATCGGATTTGTGGATCTTGGAGATCCAGTGACGAATTATGCTAGTCTGGGCGAGGAAGATGTCATGGCAACTCATGCACTAGCATTCTTGGTAAGAGGAATGTGCAGTGACTTCAGGCATGTCATTGCATATTATTTTACTGAGAATGTAACATCCTACCAGTTGATGTCAATCTTCTGGAAAGTGGTTGGTGCGCTTGAGTTGTTGTTGAAGCTTCCAGTATGTGCAACCGTCAACGATGGAGCTTCACCTAATTGCAAGTTCTTCGACCTGCCAGTCGACCTTCGACCTACCAATTTCCAGTTGGTACGTGACCTCAATTGTGATGTGGTGCATAAGGTTCCAAACCTTATTGCTGTACAACGGTTTATCTTCTTCTTTGCTGATTCCTGCCATTTGATCAAGACTGCTCGCAATTGCTTGTACAACTCTGGCTCAGGATCCTGCAGTCGTCTTATGTGGAACAATGGCAATTACTTGATGTTCAAGCACATTGCAGACCTGTTCTACAGTTATCAAGAGTTTGCTCTGCATACTTTACCAAAGTTATCACTGGACCACATTGTTCTTACTTCGTACAGTAAAATGAAGGTATGTCTATGTAACTTTATTTCAGGAAGTTCTAAAAAAAACGTTGGATATTTGTTCACCTGACAAGGGGGATGCAAATTTCCCAGGGGGTAATCTGTTCGCCACCATTAGGGACTTCAATATGACTGAGAACATTTAGGTCATAAATTTAACGGAAACAGTACTTGCGATGATCAGTGCCATTGTTTTTCTTTGTATAGCTTGTAAGTCTTATGTAATGTTGTTTCATGTTGAAAAAAGTCTCAGGGGGGTGGAAGAAAAATCAGGGGTGTGCACCCCCAGAAAATTTGTCTATGAAAAACCACCTAACTTTTTTCAGGATGTCAAATATTAGTAGAATCTATTTGCAAATTTCTCTTGTTAACCCATTTAGTGGCAGCACTCTCCCCTGATGAGTAAATTTGTCTGGCATTAGACAGAGTAAACTAATAAAGTAGGGCGCATTGCCCCTTGAAGGGTTAACCCATTAACAAACAATGCACCCTTCTTCACTCTTTTACTTTTTCTAATCCTGAAAGATTTTACTTGTCCATAAGAGAATCTTGCCAGTTATTGGGTTAATATATGTTACTGTATGTTAAAGGTCAAGCTGGCTACACAAGTCCTGAGCAAGTCTGTGGCAATAGCACTGGAAGAATCCGAGAATGATGAGGTTCTTGGTACTGCTAAATTCTGCTGGATGATCAATGATTTCTTTGATTGTACGAATGTAAGGTCTTTGACCAAGCATGAGAAAAAAGAAACCCACTCATCAAACCATACCACATACCAAGATGATGAAAGATTTTCCTGGCTAAAGGATGTTTTCCTCAATTATCTCGAGACATGGAAGCAGAGTACCATTACATGAGAAGGAAACTACTCAGCCGACAACAGAGGAAAGATGTTTCTCTCACTTCAGACTTACAAAGGTTTGAAAATTTCTGTTTATTCACATATTGAGGCCATTCAGTTTTTATTATCTGAGGGGTTTCATTATGTACTAAATGAAAGATTTATGCAAATGTCCTAAAAGACTAACTTTGGACATCAATGGGCTAAAGGTGGCCGCTTGGACAACCCAACTGCTCAGCGATTCGGCTATAACGATTTGACAATAGCCGCCCAGAGAAATATCGCTCCAGTTTTAAGAGGCAATGTGGGAGGTCGATACAAAAAGCAAAATGTAGTCAGTGATGTACCAGTTAAAAAAAGAAAAAAAGACAAGAAACCAATAATTAGCTGCAACACCTGTTAGTTGTACAGTATTTATAGTACATTGATGATTTGACTTGCAGTAACATTGGTTAATTAAAATTTGAACATTTGGTTTGAGTAGTATCATTTCCATAAATAGAAAAGCCTGGAAAAGTCTTATCAGATGTGTATGCATGGAAATTCTACAAGGTTTAGTAATCAATCAAACTTACTGTATTCAACCTTCTCATATTAGTCAAGTTTGGAACATATTTAGTGAACCAATCTGAATGTTGAATAAACAATTGGATTTGTTACTGTACCTTGCAAAACTATTCAGAGTAATTCTGTTCTGAGCATGTAAAATAATTTTAGCATATTATAATTGGGATAAGTAAATGGTAGCAATATATAGGTGCACTGTGAAACTTATTTTCACGGATTTTCATATTTTACTTGGGGGGGGGGTTAGGGGGGGGTTAGGGACAGGGTTTAGTTTTGCGTTAGGATAGTTTTTTCTACGTTATAAAAACGGAAACCTTATTTTGAAGTATACTATCTAGCAATCACCTTTGATCAAGTCCACCCACATCCTTGTCCCCAGGGCCTCTCGGCCACGCGCGTGCTCCCTAGGCCCTGGAACATACGGAACAGGAAGTGCAAGTAAACTTGCAGTAGTTTCTAAAGCGCATGGTCTTGAATTGGGACACTTTAGCACCCGTAACAATTTTCAAAGCGAAGTATTTCGAAGAAACGAAGTATTTGCGTTAATATATGTTGATAGAATAATTTTTCCTAGCTAAATCTGCTCAACTTCTTTTGCGAAATAGGATTTCTCTGAGAAGCCAATCAGATCTCTCGCTTTAGTCGCCTAACCCACAGCCTAATTTTCAACGAGTGACTGAGTGAAAATGGCTCTAGGGACGAGAATGGTCCACCTCACGCTTTTTGTAATGGTTCGCTACCTTAGCTTGCAGTTTGAAATTAGTAATCAAATGTACGTTTTAAGCTGATCACTTTAGTCATGTAATAACAGTATCTGGGCAGCCATAGGCTGTACCAATATCACAGTTCAAGTCAATATTAAGTACAACCACATGAGATGTCTCATGCCTGCTGATCGAGTGTACGTATATACAACTAGCATAATTTGCAACTGGAGTCAGAATTAACAAAGCATAGACTTTAATGAATCATGCTTTGTAAGTTAATTTGAAATTATATAGCACTTCATAAATACCAAAAATGAAGATCGCCGGTCAGAATTAGCATAAGTACAAAAAATTTTGAGACTCCATTTTAAAAACTGTGGCACTAGCGTTGTTTCTAAAAACAGAAATGTAATATATGCATGCCTGTCAGGAATATACTGTATTCTATGCAAATCCCATATATTTTCTGATAAAGTTTCGAAGTTCTCATTGTTCACATGGCTCATTGTTCTTTCCAAGCAATACAATCACAATATTTTTGATGAATTTATTCTCTACAAGTTGTAGCTGAGTTGACTCGAGTCATTTACGGCAAAATCAGCAAGTCGAGTCCGAGTCGAGTCATTTTTCGTTCTGGACTCGAGTCGAGTCGTTGAAAATAGCAACTCGAGTCGACTCGAGTCCGAGTCAATGACTCGACTTGTTAAAACACTGCCTGCGAGGCACGTTTTCTGGTAGGCACACGTTGTTACTTTGCAATTCTTGTTGTATTTCTTTTCCATATATTGACGGCTTATTAGTTTTCAACTATTCGATGTACATTATAACGTCATCCGTACGTGCGGTCCTACTTGCCTCACGATGTGGCTGGCAAGGTTCAATGTCTCCATTGTCTACCCAGAGATCTACAATATTACTAACCGTTTTGTACGGTAGGTTTAATCGTTGTGATATGTTTGCTATACCCTCATTATTCAACCACTTCCCAACTATGCTGTTTCTAACTTCGATAGGTAATGCTTTCATTTCAGTACTTGAGTACTTTAGTTCAGTACTTCCGTACTTTATTCGGGTACTTCAGTACTTAATTCACCAACATGCAAATTTGGCTTTGCAAGTTCTCACGCAATATTCCAAATTTGGTAATGTAATTAGGAATATTCAAAACAAACTTGGGAATCGCGCTTTGAAAAGTGACCTGAAATCGACTGTAATTCAGATGGCTTGTCACAAGTAATCCCAGTACTGCTTTTGCCATGTTTCTGGTGCTGAATGATTGTGTTGTAATGTCCAACTAAAAAGTATGAAAGTTGAATCATGATTAAATTGGCAACCTTGAAGTCATTACAATATAATAATTCGCATGATTGTGGAATGAAACCATAAAACACTTTCAACAAAATGTCTTGATTTTTCATTCGACAAAATGTCTGATAAATAGGCAGGAAAGCTTGGTATAATTTTGGTGTTGAAGTTACTTTTTGCAATCCTGAGTTTGTCTCCGCGTAAAGATTTTCTTCAATAATCCGAAATTTAATTGCTTAGACAAAACCATCTACCACTTTGATCAAGTGCTAAACCTGGAATATTATCATGACCTTTCGTTGTTTTAGCATGCTCTGAATTCTGGTGTCTTGTCAGCCCTCCCTTTGATTTGCAAACCTTCAAACAAATGTTACAATTAAATGATTTCTTGCCGTCTATTTTAAACAAAGCATCGTTGAATACATCATCCGCTTCTACTCTTTGTGTTTAGGCTATAAATACACTCATATCAAGCTTGTAGACGTCCTCAACAAGTAAACTTTCATCTGTGTCAAGCATGCTGTCAATTCCCAACTCGTCCGCTTCTTTTTCTCTTTCAAATCAACATTTATCACTTGAGATTGAAACAATTCCCCCTAAGTTTTCTCCTCATGTGAGTCGGGTTCCATGGCTTCTGATGTTAGATTATGTACAGAGTAGGGCTGCTCGGTATGGTATGGAACAAAGACTGTTCTTCAAATGCAATCCTTTCCACAGTACCTTAAGTTCCGAGATGGCAGGCTTTAGAAACTCATTCAAAGACTTTGGTTCCAACTTCATGTTAGGAATTATTCCAATCACAATAACATTTTCCCATTTAAACAATTCAGACCTGGGAAAGTTCAGTAAGACCAAATACAACACCCTGACAGAATAGTATTTTCTGTGCTTCATTGGTTGGAAAAAATCAAAGTTAAAGCATTAGGCCGTAGTTTCTGGGGGAATTTAGGAAGTCCTTTCCTTCAATTGTTTGAAAATCCTTCCATAATTTTCCGTCATAGATGTTGTCATACAGTCAGTATTTCAAGCCTCTCTCCATTCTTCGCAATTTTTGGTTATTCCCTTTTTCCCTAAGATTTCTTCCAGAGGATTGATAATTCCCTTGTAACAATGGTAATAAATCGGATAATACTTAGTTTCATTACCCTTTAAAATGACTTTCTTTACAAGATTGGAATTGCATTTTCCTCTCGAGAGAGGAAGACATTTTTGAGCAACGTTTTGCAACTGTTCTCCCATTTTTCTCCTTTAAACACTCATGGTAGTGGTAGCATTTGGTGCATTTAGGACAAACAACATATTTTGTAAAGTTATCGCTATTTATGCCGAGATATTTCCTGACCATATACAATGAGCATGGGAATATAGCTATGAGCTCTACAAGAATTTAATCAGGAATATAGATATTCAGTGCTTGTAAAAAATGAAAAATCGATTGCAAAAGCCAGGTAAGACCATTGTCACTTAGGTGTGTTATACTTTGCCAGATCAAAAGGAAATATAACATCCACTGCAAAAGGGCATGCACCTTGTGGAGCTTGTTTTGCTTGGTATCTGGTTCGGGGTTTTGCTGGAGGGGTGGAGATATCTTCATCCTATTGATCACATGATGTATCCTTCCAAAACTCACTATTTATCCAAATTCGGAATCACTTTGGGTATGAGAGTAGTACTTTTCATCCAGGTCACTATCCAAGTTAACGCCCCTTTCCGGTTGCGTTTATCTGAAAATATTAATAATAATGATAGTAATAATATTAATAATGATGTTTTAGGTTTGATAGAACATGTCATGCAAGTTTTTAAATGGCTTTGAAAACGACCCATCTTCTTATGAGTTCATTGGCAAAGTAATTTTAAAAATCAACATGTTCTCTCTTGGTAGAGACCCTGATATTGGCTGGTCACGTGACCTGTTATATTTTGGCAGATTTGCCAATAAGTAAATATTATAGTCAACATTAACATTATTAAAATAACATTACAAAACAAAACATATCAGTTACTATCCTTTAGCAAAGCCGCCAAAGTATGACGGGTCACACGATCCCTCCAACACCAGGTTGTTCTAAACTGAGAAAATCAAAGCTAAAATTTATGGAAAATAACAGCATTCTTTATCACATATATAACCACCGACATTTTTCCTGGATTATTAATATGTTTTTGGAATATATTTCAGTGTCAATTTGTTTAGCTCAATTATGTACAACTAATTGAGGATGCTATTTATATATAATTAAAGGCTGTTCTAAATGTTGCATTATATATGTGTTGAATGATTTAAAACAATGGATGATGAGGCATTTCAGCTGATTATCTATTGTTTTGAATGCATTCAGCACATGTAAAATGCGACGTTTAGAACAGGCCATTACAGCATTTATTTACTTTACATTGAATTACAATATTAATAAAATACAAGAAAAAAATATCTTGTAAACTCAAGATATGAGCTATAACACAAGACAACAACTTTGCAGTGATATTTCGACTGTATTTCAAAGTCATTGTCAAACCAGAATAAGCTCAGGGGCGGACATATCGATTTTGACTGGGAGGGTGTAATCACGAAATGAGACTGACCCACCGCTGAAATGTGAATCCAGACCGACTCTTGGTGAGTTGGTGTGTTGCAATAAAATTGAGTACAAAGCATGGAAATTGATGTTATTTATTAAGAATATTGCAAGAACACGTACACTTTGCTGTGAAACGTTATACTTTTATTAATTAAGTGTCCGCGCTAGTCAGGTTTGCCCACGGATTACTGATTTCGTCAAGATCAATCATGTCTGTTAGATCGCACTCACACAAAAAGAGTCAAGAGTTCACCAAGGCGTTCCTGGTTCATTACTGAACGCATAACAGTTTTCACTGATTTCAGCTTTGAAAAGCTGCTCTTGGCTGATGCGGATGTTACAGGAACTGTCAGGCGCGTAACTATAGGATTTTTGATTGACCGAGACACTTCTGGGGGCATGCTCCCCAGAAAATGTTTGATTTTCTAAGGCTTAGAAACACTATTTCCTGCATTCTGGAAGCAGTTCAAACGAAATATCAATTTCATAAACAGTGACACATGTACAATGACTATAATTTATACTGTAGTTTGCCCCCAATCCTGAGGCTAAGAATTACAAATATTTTTGGTCGAACATCATTGATCAGGTGCATAATAATAAAGTGTTTGTGCTCAATTGTTGTAATATTTGGGCGCTGGCCCGCACTTTTGTTATAGGGGTACTTGTGCACCCACACAGCCTCCCATTTCTTACGTCAATGTAGGGCAAGAATAATGCTTCTTTACATAGAGAGAACTACTGTCTGTCATTGAACTTGAACTCGATTGACTCATATACCTAGTTATGGATTTGTCTGACTGTAAGCAACAATTGGAAACATCGCCTAGTCAGTGGAAACAATTTTTCGCTCCGTGATTTCACATAAACCAGTGCGTTGTTCACTGATCGAATTTCTTGATTGCAGTAGGCACATAAAACTCTTTGGTAACAAAATGCATATGCATATTGTGTTACATGTGAACATATACTTCCTAATATAACTCAGCTAGAAATTCGTTTTGGCACTTTGCATCTTAAAAATATAGTTTAGGGACCGGAGAAGTATTGTAACTAATGTTAGCTATTTTGATCGAGATTCATCGCATTTTGGAGTCTGATTTTGGGGGTTTGAAATTTTCGCTAATATAGATCAATATCACCCGTGAATGACCTTGCAGAACCTAAATTCCAAATAAAAGTGCCAACACATAATCGTGACATATAGATATCTCCATGTTTGGAAAGTAAATGGAAACTTCATCCCCTGGCACGTGTTTTGACTGATAATTCGTTCATAAACTCGCGTAATAAGTACGTAATATTTCTTCATATTATTTCTGTTTGCGCAAATTTTCAACTCAATACTCAATAGTCTGAGTCAATCTCGAGTTTCGAACATATTTAATTTGCTTCGCAAAGCACTGCATGTAAACAAACGCATAATTTTGAGACCGACTGCTCGACCGACTGCACGTAGTTTGAGACCGACTGGATCATTTCTCTGGGGGGGTGAACCCCCCCCACACCCCCCCACATTTACGCCCCTGAATAAGCTATTTACAAACATGCTATCATACTATATACAAAGAAACAGGAAGAGATGACATATTAGAAACATTACACCATTGATATACAATGATACTTAACTCAATTCGATCCGCCAATATTAATTTCCGACGTATATGACAGGAAGATTAAATATTAAAGAACTTCGCGAGTATTTGCAGTAGACATACGAAAATACAACCAAAAAATTCCGCTTGATCGATACTATATATTCAGAAATATTCATATAATTTTATTGTTTCTCGCTCAATTTCAAGCGAATTTCTTACCTTGAAATGATCAATGCGGTGAAATTTATGCAAATGACACATTATCAATTTTGCTGTTGCATTTTGAATGTTCCGCCTGATTCAAATGCTCGTCTTTTTGCTTCTTTTCAACGTATAATAATAACAAATATACCAAAAGAATCGCCATCTTCCATTCTATAGCTCGGAGCAGTCTCGGGATATTGCGAAATAATCTAAGCCTATTATGGCAATTCTCGTGATCGGAAAGTGTTCGGCCAACTTCGGACGCCAAATTCTTGGTAAAGCATTACAGTTTCCTGGTAAAAGACTGCAGGAATCACTTCCGGAGTGTTTGTTTACCCTAGATACGGATTTTGATTGGCTTAGGCAGAAAAACAAATCTTTTAGAGCAATTTTTCTGATTATCGCGCACGGGAACGCACGAGCGTTGAAATGTATTGTGTTGTAGTTTTGTTTGAATCGCATTCTGAAGACGTTTTTGGCTTTATTTTGCAAACTGATAGTGCTAGTAATGATGGAATGTCTTCGTATGAAGACAAGTATCTCAACCTGGCATTGGGAGTCGTGTCTGGAGTTTCAAGGCAAGTATTTGTATCATTTCTAGACAATTTCTATTTCTGATCAATGTTTTGCTGTTGCCATGGCGTTGTAAATTTATTTGTATTTAGTATAGCTTCACTAGTACGACCAAGTATGTCCTCATATCGCTTTTTTGTGTTGAAATAATCGTTTCATACTGAAATTGACAAATATAAATGGTATTTATTTATATTGTTGACGAAAATTTATGGTGTTTTAGGCATAAAAATCTCTGATTCCTAGGCGAAGTAAAATGAGCCTTGAGCACATGTTTGGTTGTTTGTTACATACATAATAGCCAAGTATTCATACTTATATCTTACTAGTTGGCTCTTATTATAATTTTATATGGCACCATGTCTATAAAAGTTTTTATTCGCACTGATGAATATATTGATCCTGTTCCTATCTGCTGTTCCTGTTTCATAGCCTCAGGGAAGTAGAGTTCTGATGAGTCATGAGAACCCCACTCACCAACCCAGAGGGAAGGTAGGGGGATGAGTAGAGGTAGAGGGAAGCCCAGCCATTAGGACCTAAGGGTTCGAAAGCTCCCTGTCTAGCATCCCCACTAGGCCCCATAGTACATGACGGATATGATGATCCTGACGCCAGGAATGTTCTCCCAGATTTTGCTCCTCACTGACATGTCCAGGATCCATTTCGATCAACTGTGAGCTTGGGTTCATTCGGCTCAATGAACTGTGAGCTTGAGTTCATTTGACTCTTTTTTACTAAGGGAATGCTTCAGGAGGTAGTTTCCTGGCCATACCAATACATATGCCCACATACAAATAACTCAAAAGTTATCCCCATATACTAATAAAAAATGCTGATTGCCTTTTAGTATAATATGCAGGTTTGCTAAAGGTCGACAGTGAGATTGAAAATTATTGGAGTGTAAAAACCTTATATCATGGTCTGTGGGCAATAGACATAATTTCTCGGGTTAGGTACAAAGCGCTTATGACGTTTGTGAATATGGTAGATCCTGTACTAAAGACTACAGCAATAAACTGCATCAACAACTGTACCAGCCGTCACAGAATATTGTTGTTGCAGACAAACACCCTGTCAAATCAAGAAATAGGTTGGGGGTTAGGCAGTTCATGAAAGCTAGATGACCTACTATGTGGGGAATAAATCTGTGGGTTGCTGCAGACAATCCTAATGGTTATATTGCGACTTTGAAATTTATACAGGAAGAAGTCCAGATATTCATCGCAACAGATTTGGGTATGACGTGGTGATCTGATATCAGTTTGGTTACAGTCTTAGGTCTTTTGTAGTACAATATAAAGGAAATATTTTCACCACATAATCCAATTATGTGCTTTGGCAAACATTACTGCTTTAGCAAACATTACTGCCTTGGAAAACATTACTTTTTTATAACTACTAATTATGATGATGCCAGCCCAACAACACTTGGTCATGCTATTTGCAAATATTTTCATGTTCTAGATTGTGAAAACAATCAATTTCTAAACAAATGAGTAGTGATTATTTCAAATTTGAATAGCATGACCCAATTTTGAGGCTGGTTATGCTACTAATAACTAAAGTCAATAGTGTAATGATTATCTAAGAATGTATGTAGTAATTGTAGAAATAAAGACATTTTGCTAATCATGATTTGAGTGTTCTTTTGTGGGTATCACAGACTTATTTTGGTGCCATACTATCTTTGGAGAGTAAGAAATATTGGAAATTTGTATTGATAACATGTTGCAGCAATAAAAAGGACCTTTGATAAAGGTATTTGTTTCATGTGAGCACAAAATGTAAATTTTACTCCACTACCTAGTTTATATAAAAATTCAATAAAAATATTTCTATTTATGCTACATGCATGAAACTTCGGGTACTTGTAGATCATAACCGTGTCTTTCAGTCATATTCATAAAATTTTTTGACATATTTGAAATTTGAACCGCTAAATACATTTATGCATAATTGCAACATTTTTTTATATCATAATTTATGCAAATTTATGCGAGTAAATCGTTAACCAAGCTCCGGATGAAATTGAAATTGGTATTGTTGGAAAGCAGAAGTCCTCCTCTTTCGAACGATGCAATTTCTGTTTCCGTGCGATGTATAATTTGAGAGATATAAGCGTTTGAAACAACACCACTCGAAATTGTTACTTTTCGACCGGATGAGAATGAGTTAATGGATTGGGATTATTTTGCGTAGCGTCGTTATATACTTCGCTCTTTCAATATTCGAAATAAGGATGGCACCTCTCAACTAGCTTTATTCTAACTGCAGTAGTCTTCAAATCAGTAATCAGCCTAGTATCCTCAATCATTTCTTTGTCTGACTGAGAGAAGACTCGATCGCGTATAGTAAATCTTTCTCCAAGCGTGCATGATGAGCAACAATACTTGCTTTGAAACATTATCTTGCACGTTTTCAGCTTTGCTTGCATTTGCTCTTCAGGCTAAAGACCTTGTTACAATTGGCCCCTATTCGTCGTGGTCATCAACAATTGGTACACCCATGTATTCGCCTGTATCATCCAATTGCTTTATATCATCATGATACATGTATACATACGGACATATTCTTCATCTTGTTGCAAACGTGGATAAAAGTGTGAGATCTTTCATGAGGAAGAGAGTTGACTTTCTGGACACATTTATCTCATAAATATCAGTTATACCAGATAGTCTCAAAACGATCTTTCGAGTTGAGATGCATTGATCATCGAGTGCGATGCTTGTATGTTGCTTTGTCTGCTAACACTTTAACAGGATGTTCTTGATGTTACTCTGAGTGTATATCCACACCAGGCAGGCTGAAAAATTAGCCTGACCATGGTGGGAATCAAACCCGCGACCTTTGGGATAGTAGTCCGCCCGGCCTGGACTAGTATCCTGGCCTGGACTAGTATGATTCAGCCTGCCTAGTGTGGAGATACACTCAGAGTAACATAAAAAACATATTCACCTGAGTGTATATTCAAAACACATGACAAAAAATATACTTTAACAGGAGGCGCAAATCCAGATTGTGGTAGTGCATGGTTTTTCAAATAATCTTTGACAACATCAGCAACAGATTCCAGAAATTTCTGTAAATCTCTGTTTAAGCTGTTTGATTGATAGGTCGAAACTGACACGTTCGTTGGTAGGGTCTAACCTGTATGCACGTTTGAAACGTAAATTAAGACTTTTAATAAAAACATTCGCACTTCCCAGTTAGCAGCTGCCTGTAAATGCTTAAATGGTAGTGCTTACTTTACAGAATACAGTGTAATCGTATTTACGTTTTCATACACTTTTATTCTAAATCTACTCGATAGCAATTTGGAAATATAACTTTAACTACATTCACTTCAAAGTGTTGAACTTAAAATACATTATGAACAAAAAAATTTCCTGCGAGATACAAAAATATTTCCTGCGAGTAATTTTTGTGAAAAATTTCATGGCAGCGGTGCTGCCGGCGCTGCCGGACATTTTCCAGCCCTGTATAGGTCTTTCAAACGAACAACGCCGATTTGGTTTAACAAACTAGTGAATAACAAAGATAATGATGTTGAGAGCTTTCTGGAGGCAAGAAAAAAGATCTTTGAAGCAGCCACGACGCACAGCCTTTTTGACATAATAAAGTTCGGGCAAGAAATAAATAAAACGAACCTGGCAGATCACATAAGATATTTCAAAGAACACCTCAATGACTTGTCCAAGAGACTTTCGGATATCTACGCCATTTATAGGTTGTTGGTGCACGAGGTTGGTATACAACATTAAATTGCACGCATTTTTTACAGGTTGAATTTCCATATTGGTTGAATGTCAATTTATACGAAAGTAAAAAATATTTTGCATATAGCTATAAGACTTATTGAATATTATGATCAGTGAGAACTTTTGATATTCTTCAGACCTTCAGTTGGTTTTGAACAATATATACATTTTTAATATTATATATTAATGTATATTGTGTATGTATATGTATGTGCATGCATGTGTGTACATGTATAGGTAATATTAATAGTATGGTAATTTCGAGTGCAATTTGGAAAAACATGCACAAGTCCGAAGGACAAGTGCAATTTGAACTCTTTGAAAAACTCACAAGTGTATGTTTCTTTCGAATTACACGAGAAACCATACCATTAATTATTAATAATATACATGAAAAAATTATGCAGTAATGTGAGTAAGTCACATTTAGAAATTAAGAAAATTTAGAAATTTGAAAAATAAAAAATTAAGAAATTTGCACTGTATTTCATTTTTTGGCACTGTATTTCGGAAAAATTGCACTGCTCTTAGCCAATCAGAATTGATAATTTTTCTTATATAAATTATTAGTATATGTATAAATGTAGCTACGTATGTATATATGCTGAGTCATTCTAAGGAGAAGTGGAATATTATGGTTCCTCTCACTATATAATCTATGAAAAGATTTTCAGTGGGTGATTCCAGCTATAGACTAAATTTTGATCAAGGCAAGAAGAACGAAATCCAACATCACAGCTAGAAAGAGCATCTTAAAATGAGTGGAACGGCAAAGTTAAGATTGGTTGCTAAATGTTGTAAAATGAAGAAAATATAGCCCTGTGAAGTTTGCAAATTTTGTATACATTTGTATTACGCGCGGTAAAAATAACCAATTTCGGCTCGAAAATGGTTATTTTTCAATGCAAATATATACAAAATTTGCGAACTTCCCAGGGCTATATTTTCTTCATTTTACATTCTACATTTGCACTTTTACTCATTTTAAGATGCTCTTTTGAGCTATGGTAATGGATTTCGTTCTTCTTGTCTAGATGAAATTTCATCTATAGCTGGAAAACAACAGAAAAGAAACACTTTTTATTGGCCTTGTTTAAGAACTCGAGAGGTTAATGTAAATCATGGCGTGTTGTTCAATTTCATTTTAATATATATGTATATATAGATAATAAAATGTGTCGATGATGAGGAGATAGTTTCCCTGGAAAATATGGACAGATACTTGGTGGACGAATTTTTCCCATATGTGAGGGCAATTTATGCTGTGAGTATGAAAACATTCACAAGCGTCGAGGATGTATTCCACCTTGTGATGCACGCTGTGGAAAAATTGCACCTGACAAAAGATGACGTGAGTATATAATAGTAGAAAAGGTTGCCCTTTGCAAACTCTAAACCTTAAAATCTAAGCGCATAAAGCTTAGTGGGAGCGCAAGTTTCAAGCTTAGTGGTTGAATATTGCAGCTATATTTGTGAATGAATTGTTCTCGTTTAAGGAGATATTACCATGTCTCTTGGAAATGGGCTCCATACTGTACATGATTCCTAAACTGATTAAATTATGCTCCCGATATGTTTCGCATGCTTAGATTTGATAGATTATTATTATTATATTATGGTCTACAAATATTTCTTTTACTTGTAAAGGTTGGTCAATGGATGAGGCCAAAGGTTAAAGCAAAGAGGAGCGCCCAATTGTTTATCGTATTCATTGTGCACAAAGCTTTAGGTGTAATCGCTGAGGCTCAATTGTCCGATCCACCAAGCGACAGCAACATGTGTGAGCTGGTTGCACAAGTAAATGGCCGAAGGGAGGAGTTTAAGTCGAGTTTTATCAATCAGCCAACAAAAGTCAGTTGCCTGAAGGTCTCACGGCATATATTTACGAAAGATTTACTTGACCAAATCGACAAACGTACGGAATTTTATTTAAAAAAAATAAAATAAATCAATAAACCTTCCTTAGAAGGACCATCTTTGAAAGGGCTATGCTAATCATTGATATTTTCCTGGTAAATTATATCACTGAACCATTTCCATAAATCTGGTAGCTGTAAACCCTGTAATGTAAACAAACACTTTGTTTTATACATTTTGAGGTTTGCTATATATTTTTAAAATATGATATACTAACTGAATATCTAACACACTGGTTCACTATGCTTGTAAATGAATATAAACTCTACGTTTCAACACAGAGTAGAATAAGTAGATACATACAGAGGTGTAACTGACCATCGTAAACACTCCGGAAATTTGCGTTTTCATGTAGCCACTTTTTTTCAGGCGACCGGACAAAAAATGATCAACTGCGCGTGTTCGGCAAGTTCCGTGAGCGGTTAAAGTTAAAGTGAGCCGCAATCCAATGGGATGCATACATCTAGTAACTTGCTGAGCATGCACACAAAAAAGAGGGTGCACTAGTTATAACTCTGTATATGTCTCTACTGATCTACTCTCTGTGGTTTCAATTCAAAAAATTTGAAAGATGCAAAAGTTGGGTAATGTGCGGGTCCTGGTCCCCATTTGTTATGAGCAGAACTGATGTACAGAACGGACTTTACAGCATCTTTAAATTTATCTTGATGTAGTTTTTGAAGGTGAGCAACCACAGGAGGAAGGTCAGCAGGAATGTCACAGATGTAAGACCAAAGATTTTGCAATTCAAGAAAGAGATGAGGAAATCAAACAACTAAAGGACATGTATGACTCAAAAATTAAAAGGCTTGGTGCAAATTTGGAAGCACAAGTCAAAGAAAGCGAACGCCAGAGAGTAGCTTTCGAGAAAAAAATATCTGACGTAAATGCAAAACATGGACAGGCCCTGAAAAAGGTGGAAGTGGGCAAACAAAAACAGATAGAATTCAGAAACAACTGCAGTGGAAATGTTGCACAAGCATTTTCTAGTATTTCGCATGGTGAGTATAGCCAAAAAGACACTGGAAATTATGAAACAAATATATATACTCACGACTTAAATTGTTCCAATCTAATTTCAGACATCCGAGAAACCCAAGCATGTGCCGGGTCCGAACCAGCCATCTCGCAATCACTTGATGACTCTGGTTAGTTATATCATTTGGTGATTTTTTCAATTTTAGTTAGAGCCAGTGAGTTTATATCCAATAAATAGCTATCGCTCAAAACATTAGCGAAAACAACTGCTATTTTTGATAGCACAGTGCCTTATATTTTTGGCCTTTTCCCTTTATTGTCTTTGTAGCACTAAAACGTTTTATAATATGCGTTTATTATATGGCATAAAAATGACAAACAGGGATTCGGATCTGCATGAGTCCCCTGGTTGACAAGCTTTCACAACATTCTAGCCCTGGGCAAACTAGGAAACATTGTTGTGGAAACATTGTTGTGGAAACATTGTTGTTATACCAATGATATGCAAATTGGTATATCACCAAAAAAAATTAAGATACAAATCCATGGCTTAGTTCTCTGCAACGTAACCCAGGGTTGAGGGTTTCAATCCCACTGAATGAATGAGTGCAAACACCAACATTAAGATTATTAAAGATCTGACCTGATAGCAATGGTCTTGATGACATGTCAAGCAATGCTAAAAAGAGAAAACTCAAGTTAATATTACAAATTCCAATACACTATGCTGCTTTAAGTCTGCAAAATATGGACCAGTGCTTGAAATAATGTTCCCAATGTTCCCGATCATGGTGATTGTCAGTCATGACTTTCCCTGTTTTTCAGTTTGGAAACCCTGTTTTCCCGCCAATTATAAGCAATTCTTGCCAATCATTGATCGGCTGTTATTTCAAGCCCTGATGGACATAGCAGGTATATAAACATAACTAAGTTAATAACTAACCATCTTCAATAGTTGTATCTGTTACTCCACAAGCTTTAAAGAATTCTTTGGTCTTTGAGGGATATCCAAGGGCCTCCGCTTTCTCACAGTGCATTTCACAAAAGGCATGACCACTTTTAGGGGAAAGTGGACAAACACTCGGATAGTTTACCTTCCCAAAACCTTCAATTTGAATAGGCACTTTCCACATGCAGTGTGAATATCTGAGCTTCCAGTTACCATCAGCAACATAAAGCTGGCCACAACCTAGACAGGACACAAAAAAAATTAACATTGTGTTATAATACAGTAATGCAGAGAAGATTGAGTTTAGCTGAACAGTTGTGGCTCTGGGGCTGCTGCCTCCCCCCCCCCCTCCCAGGGGGAGGCTGACACCAAGATGGAGAATGCATAGTTTTTCTTGTGTTGTGAGATGAATTCAAGCCACAACAGTAGAGTTTGAATTCATAGCGTTTTATGAGCCTAAAAAATCCCTGAAAAAAAACGTAAATGGGTTAACAGGGAGCAAGGGCAGATAGTCTGATTAATCAATTGAGTGGCAGCACTCTCGCCCTGACAATTCAGGCCTTAGATGGAGTAAAATAATAAAGTACTTAGGGCGTATCTGGGTGCATTGCCACTTAAAGGGTTAAATGTGTTGTTGGGAAAACAAAGCTCTTCCACTACTTTACCTTTTTCTTGACAATGTGATGAACAATTGTGAATATAAAATTCATCACAACGTTTCCTGTCAATGAACTCCATCACATCATCGATTGTTCCTGTGAAGGCACCATTTCGCTTTGCTGTGAAAATCCACTGTTCACGCAGACCAAGTGACAAAAGTTCTAACTCTGTCTCTCGGTTCCAAAAGCATCTAGCAATTGCTTTTGCCAACATCTCTCCTGGTAGAATACCTAGATAGCATGACGACTCAATGTTACTACAAAACACTAAAATGGTGGAATTGTCATTTGCAGTATATTAAAAATTTAATCTAGAACTATATGAAAATAACAAGTTAACAATATGTACCATCACAGAGATGTAATAATACTGCTGGGCATATCAAGAATAATTTATACTGTGGTCAATGTTATTTGATCACTGAAGCAAAGCTGAATCACATATGCCAATATCAATCTCAGTTGTTTTACTTTTTTCAAAGATCATAGGCCACTGCATAATTTGATTCATTATCATTTGTATTTTCCTGAGACAGTCAACTTTATTTTAAATTAAATTAAATAACAAAATAAGTGAAACACTGAAAATATCTGTAGTCATTATCTGACATACAAACAGCCAATGCATTAAACATTTAAATATCATTGCAATATACTGCGACTTAATGGGTTAATTAGGACCAGACTTGTTAACCTTATGTGCAATCATATATTCATATTACAAACTGACAAGTAGGCAAAGTGGAAAATACTGTACACTGTAGCACATAATTTCCAGTGAGAAGACTTAAAAGCAGAATTTCACACTATGCATGGTGTTCATCTCATTTATGGCTAAATTTAATATTGTTTCAAGAAGTTTGATAAATATAAAGACTACATATGTTATTCAATTTACCTTTAGTGTCATCAGCACTGCTTTGTTCATCCACTAGTAAACCTATATTGACAAGAAATAAAAGTACTCAGGTAGATTAATGCATGGGTCGAGTTTCAGCCAAGGTCGAAATATGGGTATACCAAGTTGGGCACGATTTTTAAAAAGAAAACAAGGTTAGGTTTAACTTGTCATGGTTTAATGTTATAGATTTTGACCTGGTGAATTTTTTACTGATTTTTATTTTATTATTCGTTCTTCACATGAGCAGTTATATAGCCTTAAACGTCAATAAACACAGGTTAAATGGAAACCCATTGTGCGGACTCATAAAATCGCTTTCCCCAATTGCCATTTTGGTTTAATGTTGTACATAGCATCTTGTACTAAACGAATCTAACTTGCTTTGTTGTCTAGATGGCTAAACAAAGTAAACATTTTGCGTTTTATGTCAATTTATTCCGTAACTGTGCGTATTTATTTAAATATAATTGAATATTCGTGTTAATGTAGGTCTAGCAAGTTGTGACTATCAAGTTTGTGTTGTGCTTTATCTATTTAGCATGAAATTATCGTTGCTTATGTATTGTAACCTTGTCCGCAAAACGGGCGAAAGTCATAGTTTGTATCAAATATAGAAAGAAAGCTATCGCCATTAAGCCGCATTATTTACGACCAGCAGGAGTCCACATTGTCGATTATAATTAGTTGCGCAAGACGCAGGTCAATACAAATGCAACAATTTCATGTTGTATTTCATATTATAAAGTTGTAGTTTCATATTTTATTGATAAGAAATAATCAAGACGATGTTTGTGTACAATATAAACATGAAATCATGGGTATTCATCGCACTTGTATGGACTTGCAGTCTTGCGCAACTAATTATAATCGACAATGCGGACTCCCGCTGGTCGTAAATAATACGGCTTAATGGCGATAGCTTTCTTTCTATATTTGATACCAACTATGACTTTCGCCCGTTTGCGGACAAGGTTACAATACATAAGCAACGATAATTTTATGCTAAATAGATAAAGCACAACACAAACTTGATAGTCATAACTTGATATACCTACATTAACACGAATATTCAAAATATATTTAAATAAATACGCACAGTTACGGAATAAATTGACATAAAACGCAAAATATTTACTTTCTTTAGCCATCTAGACAACAAAGCAAGTTAGATTCGTTTAGTACAAGATGCTATGTACAACATTAAACCAAAATGGCAATTGGGGAAACACATTTTATGAGTCCGCACAATGGGTTTCCATTTAACCTGCGTTTATTGACGTTTAAGGCTATATAACTGCTCATGTGAAGAATGAATAATAAAATAAAAATCGGTAAAAAATTCGCCAGGTCAAAATCGATAACATTAAACCATGACAGGTTAAACCTAACCTTGTTTTCTTTTCAAAAATCGCGCCCAACTTCGTATACCCATATTCCGACCTTGGCTGAAACTTGACCCATGCATTAATGTACCTAAGTATGTGGAAATGCCCTGCAGCAGAGAAAAAAATCAGTGGCAAATCCCCCAACCTGGGGGACCAAGAAGGGTTACATTTTCATGTCACGCAATCACAATTGATTGATTGGTTTGTAGGTTAGGGATAGGGATTGTATTAGGTTTCGTGATTGTGTAACATGAAAACATAACCCTAAGAAGAGTAGGTTATCCAACTACCTGAAATAAAGAGAAAACTTTATTCGATGTTTCGAGTGAATACCCTCTGTTAATATATCAAGTACTGTACGTCATACTCTAGCATGTTTTGCTGTCGTCATCATGTCATGCTCTAGCATGTTTATTTTTAAAGTTTGCTGTGTGGTTCAAATTTATGCGTTTTTAAACTACAACTTGACTGGTTTATATTTTATTAAATGTTCTGAAACTGTTTTATATTATTATCAAGTTATTGGTGATTGTAAAACCTCCAAATCCTTAATTTCAAATGACCCACCCCCGGGTAAAGGTTTGAGTTCAAATGCCCAACCCCCAGGACCTGCTTTACAGGAAAATGTCCCGGGGAGGGAGGGGGGGTAGGCACGCTTGGATTTGACTGATGCATTACACAATGACAACACAGAATAATAAGTACAGTAAAAAGTGGAGGGTCTAAACTGCAGGTTGCAGGTTAATGCAGGTCAGTGCAGGTTGGTCTAAACTGCAGGTTGCAGGTCAGTGCAGGTTAATGCAGGTCAGTGCAGGTTAGTGCAGGCCGGGTAATGGTCATGTACTTTATCCTGTGTTGCCCAGTCGGTTTGACAACTGGCTTAACGTCATTACATGGGGCCAAAAAATCATGTTCAAAGTAAGAAAATAGCATCCCGGTATCGACGATAACCGACGATAATAAAGCAATCTACAAACAGGCCACAATTTTTTAAACATTGAATATACCTTAAGGCCTTGATACACTAGGGAAAGTTTCCTAAACAAAGTTTCTGAAACATTTTTTTAGGTGGAAAAACTGCAAGAATGTGGACTCCAAGGAGATTCATGCTCAAAAAGTGAAAAATCTTCCCAGTCATTCAAAATAAAACAAAAGGTTTAAGTTTTTTATGATAGGAATGAAACTTGTTTCATAAAAGTTTCTTTCGGAGACTTTTCCAAGACATAGTGTATCATCAGACTTGCTCCAGGTCTCTCTTTCATTGTCATATCGATCCACTATAGTGTACATTACATGACGTAGTACGGAGGGGCGGAGCCGGAGTGAGAAAGAGAGACTTGTGAACTTCAGAAAATCTCGGTTCAAAACTGAACTGAAAGACTTGCTTTAATTGTTTTCTGTCAGCATTGATCTAGCTAGCACAGTGTAAATAACATGAGTTCCATTATAGTAAATAATACAGAAAGAAATTGAAGGAAATTAGGAAAACAATTATTGTCAAACCAACTGGGCAACACAGGCTAAAGTACATGAACCATTACCCGGCCTGCATTAACCTGCACTGGCCTGCATTAACCTGCATTAACTTGCACTGACCTGCATTAACCTGCACTGACCTGCACTGACCTGCAACCTGCAGTTTAGACCAACCTGCACCGACCTGCAACCTGCATTAACCTGCAACCTGCAGTTTAGACCCTCCGCAGTAAAAAGAGCCTGACTCGTCCAAAGGAAATGCTTGAAAACAATTCCATGGTAGCTTCTGAATATACAGTAAACAGTACACCACATTGTCTGTATGCCTTTGATCTTGGTATATTTTGCATGCTGTCCAATACCGAATTTGAGTCAGCAAGCAATGAATATTGTAACATGTGAAAGTTGAAAATACTAACTCTTTGTTAATGAGGCATATACTTTGATCTCATCCTCATAAATCTCATTGTATGCTTCAGCAAAGCCACTGAATGACACCCAACAGTGATTACTAAAATATTGAAAAACACCAAAAAAAACTTAACACCATAAACGTTCCTGTTAAATAATGTTAAATCTCAGTACAAGTAAAACATTAACTGGCTGTTTTATATGACCAATGTGATCATCAATACTACAATAGGGTATTCAAGTTCAACGTGCAAAAAGCAAGGAAAAGCCTGTGTGATATTCACACTCGTTTGATGGTTATTTTGCAATGGGGGATGTAGCAGTAAAAATACTTGGGAGTTTACTTTGAACCTACATTAAGGATGGCATCCACTTATATAAGTCCTGGTGAATATATGTCACGTTGCTGACTTTGATAATGTTAACATTGAATTCCGTTGAGGAATAAAACCGAGATCCATGCTTGTCTGTGAACTTGCAGACCCCAAAGTGTATAACGCAATCTCTACAATCCAGAGATATCTTTGAACAGGGAACTGGACCATTCAGTGTAAACAAAACAGCTGTCGATGGATTGTTTCGCATGGACAGTGCTTCATTACATTCAGTGCACGTGGAAACTGGCGGAGTCAAATATTTTTCTATCTTGCCCAAATCTTCATCCGCTATCTTTTCTTTCTTGCTCATAAATTTGGGACAGCAATTTTTGAGAGCGTTGCAATATAAAGATATTTCTTCCAGTGCAATATCCAACTCCGGTGACAGACATACAAGTGTATTAAAGATGAATTTGTGCCGCATGGATGTCCCTTCTACAATACGGGTTACATTTGCGGGCACATGTTGTATCGCTTTGCGTAAGTTGTAAAGACCTTCAATAGTTAGTTTTACTCCCAGCACGTGCAGGATTTCGTCTTCTGTTAGGTCGTATTCTTTCCTAACAATGTCTTGAACATTTACACCATGCACATTCACACCGGTAAAAGTTCCCTAGCTCGACGAGTTTGTTCGACTTTCGCATTCGCGCTCGCACGCAGCACATCAAAATCAAATTTACTACTAGAACTCACCTTTCTTTTTGCCATCAAGCCTGAGTATGTATTTAAATAAAAAGCGCTACTATGCTTCCCGAAACATGACCGAACCACGCTGCCAAACCAAACATACGCATCATGTGGAAATGATCGATGACACGATATATGACACAAAATAGTCGATATATGCAAGCCTATTAAGTATCGAAGTACGATTTGACTTGTTTATTTACTGTATAGCTATTTTGATTTGTGTAATAACGATTGCTATATTACGATTTGACTTGTTTATTTACTGTATACCTATTTTAATTTGTGTAATAACGATTGCTATATATTGCTACTATGAATAAAGGCGCAAAATACTACGAATAAAGGCGCAAAATACTACGAATAAAGGCGCAAAAATCCCAATAATCTGCTTATATAAGCCACCAAAAGATTGGCATTGCCAATCTGCCATACCGTAGAGTATATAACCAAGTAAACATACTATTAAGTAAAGTAAACATAAAAAGCCAACTGTTATCGTCATTTCTGATGGTAAAACGCTAGCTGGCGAATGTAAAATGCTATTTTATAGATTTTCTAACAATTTTCCGTAATTGATAACAATACCACGATAGAACGCGTGCTTCAGGAAATTTGCATTAATTTACCGCTTATTATAGGCATCATATGGATCACTTAATGGATTGCAGAATGTTGTGTTCGGGACTGAATGAGCATCGTAATCTTCTTGGGAAAGAGGTTGATTAAACATAGAATAAAAATAGTTGTTTAAGAGATTTGCAGTTTCTTCCGGATTTGTTGCTGTAACAGTCCCATCATCACGCTTCCAGGTAATTTTGCTAGGAACACTTGATGAACTTGAAACCGATTTGAATAACAACCAAAACTGTTTCTTATTTGATTTCATAACATCCGGCAAGGACTGGAAGAATTCTTTTCGCTTTCAAGTTATAAGTGACTTACACGAATGTCGAAGGTCTCGGAAATTTTTCCACAGACTGCAACTCAAGCTCTTCAGTTTAGCTTTTCTTCTACAGGTATATGTACCTCAAAACATACACAAAATTTATGTTTTGAATAAAATTTGAGGAACAAATATTTTTGGAATTTTTCTTGTATTATTGTATACTCTCAACAGGTGAATTTTCTTCCCGGCATGTCAAAATATTATACGATAAGAAATCGAAGTTCTGAATGCTGTTTAAATGTGACCTGTTATACCAATATGTACCTCAAAACATACATGGACATTTCACCAATATTTTGAAAATGGCTACTACTAGCTCCCAAAGATATTTCCCCTTATCATTCATCTAATTTGTCACATTGACCGTACGAAAACGGCAAACGTATACTAAGATCTGCATTCATTGTACTACAAAGCTAGCACTATATGTACCTCAAAACATGCATACGAAAATTGGATGTTGGCAAGGTAAGGTAATTGGACAAGTGGAAAACAATGTATTTCACACATTTTAGGAAAGTGCTTGATACACTGTGCATCATAATCAACTTCTATGTACCTAACCATCCTAGATTTTCTGTTGGTAAATCTTATAGTTAAGTGATATGATGAATTTAGGGTTAAAGCCCAGGTCACACTACACAACGATAACGATACGATAACTTGTATACGCGCGCTGATTGGTAAAAAATTTATCGTTATCGTTCGACTGAAAAAAAAATCGCTCAGGTGAGCGATTTTAAAATCGTTATCGTCAAACGATAATTGTATCATTTTCGTTGTAGTGTTGACACTAACACAATTTTTTTGCCAATTATCGCGTGTTTACAATTTATCGTATCGTTATCGTTGTGTAGTGTGACCGGGCCTTAATGATATGCTTAATCAACTATACTCCTTCGTACATGAAGTATATTGCATTCAATGCATAAATCTGTAGAAATTGGGGGCTCAGTTAGCTATTATAATGTTTTTCACCAAAATGTGAAGGATTAAAGTGTAACTTGCCATGGCACCAACAAAAGGAAGACCAAACACACGTGCTGAAGCACGAGTTGCTCGCTCTAATATTAAGAAAAAGGAGGCCCAGCTACATGCTGCCGTTCAATGGTGCAGAGAAAATAATGCAAGGGGTCATGCTGCCCTGAAGACAGGGCTTTTCAATTTGATAAAGAGCAGAAGCACATCACTTGATGGCAAAATTGTAACTGGCTGTGAGAAGCAGTATTGCTGTATACTCACACACTTGGAAGAAGAGTCCGTTGTCAGATTTGTCAAGAATAAGAACCGTTGTCTGCAAGGAATCAACAAGAAACAATTGACAAACTTGATTCTAGACATTCTCAAGATTTGAGAATATGCAAACAAGAAATTAAAGGGAGGAAGGCGCTACACTAACCTGTCAGTGAATGCTAAGAGGGCTCTTCAAAACAAAAAGTTGAGTTGATCATTTTGGAAGAGGTGGGATGCAAAGCATGATGATTTACGAATGAAAAGACAGGCTACTATGACCATGAATAGAGCAATGAACTGTACACGTGACATGGCTTCCTCTCATCTTGATGCTTTGGCGAAGGAGTTAATTGATGCCGGCATCTTTACCAACACCAAGCAAGTTGCACCTGGGGTGTGGACTGGGCAAATCAATACCAAGAGTGTTTAACCATGATGAGACACTACAATTCATTAACTATGGTGTTGATGGTACACCAAATGGGCTTGTTTTTGCCTGTCGTGGTGAGTCTTGTAAATGAATGATAAACGAGAACCGTGAATGTGTAACCATTAACCCAGTGGTTTCTGTGTCAGGGTTTGTTTGCATTTGCCAAGTTATTTTTGGCACAACAGGCATCGCAGATCACATGGCTCCAAAAATAGTCGTTGAGAAGATTGACAACTTATTGATTTCAATAACAACTTATTAATTTCAAAAACAGTCTTTGAGAAGATTGACAACTTATTGATGTCAGGACCATACGTCACTACTGGCTTGCTACAAGTTGTTTGACAAGTATCTTGATAAAGAAAACCTTGAGCGACCTGTTGTTCTTACGAGTGATGGTCATTCCTCACGGTTTGATTACGAAGTCTTGAAGTTCTGTCTTGAGAAAAAGATCCGCCTGTTATCTCTCCACCAGACACAACGGGGGTCACACAACTTTTAGATCAATGCAACAGGAACATTCATCTAGAGTATAAAGTTGCAAAGGCCGGCCTTTTTACACCGACGATGAAAGTTAATAGAGAAGGGTTTATGTTGTCATTGGCTAACATGTGGGATAAATGGGCAACGCCGACGCTCATTAGAAAGGCTGCAAAGAGGGTTGGCATTTCACCAGAAGGGCTAAATATCAATGACATGCAACAGGATAAATTGCTGCAAACCTTGTGGAGAAAGCTGCAAACCTTGTGGAGTGTGAAAGGTCAGAAAACACACTTACACCCTCGTCTTCAGACAACGCACCTTCTTCCACCACCACCACACCTGCATCACCAAACCATCTTCGAAAAGGGTCTGCCACATACTGGAAGGCAAAGTTTAAGATGGCTCAGCAAACCATTCATGATTGCGACGAGAAAAGTATACGGTTAGAGAATATTCCTGGTCTCTTGACGATTCAGAAAATCAAGCCGAAACAGGCATCAAAATCTACACGAGTCACACAAGTTCATGGGTCGATGGAAGGGAAGGAGCTCATCAAAGTGGTCAAGAAAATCAACGAGGATAAGCAAAAAACGTTGCAGTTGAAGCAGGACAAGATAAAAGCAAAGGAAAAAGAGAAAGAGGACTTCTACCGATGCAAAAGAAAATGTGTGTGCAAAGAACATAAATGTCCGGCTACAGACTTGAAGGAATGCCCATCATGTCACTCTATTTTACGCTCCATTTGCAGCAAGGCCTGTTGCAAAATAAATGGCAAGAAACCAGAAATGATATTACCAGCTGCTGCTGTGAACAAGAAAAAGTCAAAATGATGTTGCTAACACTGAGTACAATGCGTTGAATGGTAATCTTGTCATTGTTAACGCCTTGAAACTAACTTCTAAAAAATAGGTATCGGCTTTCGTTAGATATGCTGTACATGTAGCACAATGTTGTGTGTTATTAAAAGTATTGTGTGCTTTTTGTGTGACATCATTCAATACAATATGTGATATACTTCGAAATTCTTTTTATTGTGTGATATTGTTTATTGTGTGATATTGTTTATTGCCGAATATTGGTTTCATGCATTATTGTGTTTTAAAACGTTTCTAAGCTTCATGTACAATCTACAAGTATTCAACATTTTGTACCTCCAAACATACAAAGAATGTGTTTTTAATGGTCCCTATATACCACTCAATTATTCAATAATGTCGACTGTTTCGTGAATCTTTTGTGTTGAGACATACTGACTGTATATTTGCCTGTTATAACAGATCAAACGTGCTAACTTATATTTAGGGTCACAGCATTTAGCAGCTGTTTCATGAAACATTTACTGGTTATGACAAAGCGAAAAATACCCATCCGCCCACATGTTGGAGTACAATATGATCATTTTCCCACTTTAGTCAGTTTTCCATAAAGATAAATATCTTATCAATAACATTCAACAGTCAGTTGTAGGCGACAATGTTAATTTACTGACTTATAACAAGTTAAATGCCTGTGTATGTTTTAAGGTACTGGGTTATTTTGAGGTACATATACCTGTAGCTGTTTCTTTTTTTATTTAACAGGTGGTGGATTTTGCTGTCAAACCAAAGAGGATATTTGCGTTTCTTAAGGATTTTGGTCGGAAGATGACAATACACAGCATTCATAAAACCATCGTACCAGCGTTTCCAGATTTTGTCGATATCCAATTTATCTGAAACTGTCGATGGAGAGAGATTTATCGATGAAAGAGTTCTATGCAAACCTTCCCAATCTGCTGAACGATAACCCAGAACAGTTCGCATGTCAGAGGAGGATAACTTGGCGAATACTTTGAATTCGAAAAAAAGGAGATTATGGTCACTAAAGAGGTCCATTGATTTTGGTAATACGCACAAGATATCATAGCCTGCGTAGCAGGTGGTAGAAGCTAGAAATACCGCCTGCCCAAAAACTACACATTCTGAGTTCCGCCCACCGCATGGTCCCGCCCATCTTAATGTATTTTGCACCAGTGGAAATATACGGCTTTGACGTTTCATATCTTCGGTTCATTCAATGCTATGAAGACAAAAATACCACGTTCGATTCAGTGTAACAATATGTCCTCATTGATAGCAATAGTTTTAGTCAATGTCAACATTATAGCGATTTATGAGCTTTGAAAGTGAAGCGAGTTCGTGTATTATCAAATTACACAATTTTCTGAACAAAAATATAGACTAGCCATACCTTTCGCCGAACATAACCTTCGGCCCCTTCGGATGCAACTTTGTAATAGTCTTGTTCCAATCGCTATCAAAAACACTACTTAGAGTGTCATTTACAAGCCTGTATCTTCAAATCTGCACTTTTATCACGGTATCACATCTATCAAGCAACAAATGTTGGATTGATATTCGTTGTTCATTCTTCAAGACGAAGCGATTTCCGATTCCAGATAAAGATTAAAGAATTCAACGCTTAATTCTCAATTAATACATTCGTTATTTTTTGGTTAGTGTATGCCATCACTCGATATATCGGTATCAATTACGAAAATAACAATAGTTTATATCATAAATACGGCAACAATAACTTATAAAATTAGCACTAAATATCTAATTCTTTACTCTTGTCAATCAAAAATTCTAAATCAACATTCTGACCAATCAGAATGCTCCGGTAGAGAACTCAGAATGTGTAGTTTTTGGGCAGGCGGTATTTCTAGCTCCCCATTCTCTCGTGCCCGCTCATTGACTCATAACTCACAACTCATTGACTCATAAGACTCACTTGAACATTAATCTCCGAAAGCTAATAGGGGCCATGTTCCCACGTTTTAATTGTACAGTATAAACCTTGATGCATATGTATTAATCAGCATACACGGGAACCCACACGTTTGAAGTATCATCACATTTGGGTATTAAAGGGCACAATTAAAGTATTAAACCACAGCAAAAGCAGAACTGCCAACCCTTGAGTAGCAGAAATAGTGATTTGCTATCTAGAAAGTCGTGAGATTGACTGAAAAATCGTGAGATTAGAAAATAATCTACAGATATTCAATTTTATGATAGTATGCATTTATATTTTGTTAATATACCCGTAAATGCAAGGCTTATTAAAAATAGGCTGTTTTTTCTTTATGGCTTTAGTAGCTTCCACTGTACAAAAACAAGAAAACTACAAGTAATATCACAGTGCCAGTGGTAATATTAAGACTTGCAAGACAATAAACTTAGCAGGACACGCCTTTTACTTTGTAACACAAACATCACACATACAAAATTCTGGCGTTGTACATTGCACATTATTAATACACTAATAAAGTGTGATGTTTCCTTGGAAGAGTGTGCCTTATTGTAACTAGAAATTACTAAAAGTTAAATACAATAAACCCAATATTTTAGACTCGTAACTCATTGACTCATAAACTCATTGACTCATAACTCACAACTCATTGACTCATAAGACTCACTTGAACATTAATCTCCGAAAGCTAATAGGGGCCATGTTCCCACGTTTTAATTGTACAGTATAAACCTTGATGCATATGTATTAATCAGCATACACGGGAACCCACACGTTTGAAGTATCATCACATTTGGGTATTAAAGGGCACAATTAAAGTATTAAACCACAGCAAAAGCAGAACTGCCAACCCTTGAGTAGCAGAAATAGTGATTTGCTATCTAGAAAGTCGTGAGATTGACTGAAAAATCGTGAGATTAGAAAATAATCTACAGATATTCAATTTTATGATAGTATGCATTTATATTTTGTTAATATACCCGTAAATGCAAGGCTTATTAAAAATAGGCTGTTTTTTCTTTATGGCTTTAGTAGCTTCCACTGTACAAAAACAAGAAAACTACAAGTAATATCACAGTGCCAGTGGTAATATTAAGACTTGCAAGACAATAAACTTAGCAGGACACGCCTTTTACTTTGTAACACAAACATCACACATACAAAATTCTGGCGTTGTACATTGCACATTATTAATACACTAATAAAGTGTGATGTTTCCTTGGAAGAGTGTGCCTTATTGTAACTAGATGTTGCGCTCTCGGATGACTTCATAAGTTCCGAAAATCGTGAGATTTGGGGACTTAATTGTGAGATCGTGAGAAAGCATCAAAAGTCATGAGTCTCACGATTAAATCGTGAGACGTGGCAGGTCTGGTAAAAGTAATGCGTGTTTTAGATGTCAAACTTTTCATTGGCTGAACTATTAAATACAAATTAAATAACGACTGAAAAACGCGGAAACGTAACTTATTGTACCTTTTGGCTTTAGGCCGTAGGATGAGCATCCAAAAGATGCTTAGAAAACGGATTCCGTTGCACCCCTCGTGTAACTACGTAATTTTCACACGAATAAATAGATAAAAACTTACTTTATCAGAATCCGTTGCTCCCCAAGCAAAACAGGTGCACAATTGGGAGAAAAATCCCTCCAAAGTTTGATATTTTCGTACTTCGAAATATTCGAACCGCCATTGTTTTGATAGCAAATACGCATGCGCAACTCACCCAAACTCGCACTGCGCACACACATAACCAACGCACATGCTTCGTAGTGGAAACATGCTCAGTTACGCAAATAAACATGGTTGAAGATATTTATAAAACTCGAATATCCTCATGTTTTATGCATTTTGATGGCGTTACGGAGCAACTTTGCAAAGTTAGACGCCAAAGGCTTAAGAAATTTCTTGAGTGTAGGTCAAAATGGGCCAAACTTAAATGTCAACAAGCTGAAATAGCTAAGAAATCGGTACTGTCAATTCATACATGGAGAAGAACCCTGACACCATTAACTTAGAATGGAACCATCATATGAAATGCTGGAAGAGATTTTGTGATGAAGAGAAGATCTGTAGATAACAGAAAAAAGAAGAAAAAGGAGAAGGGACTAGCTGTATTTAAAAACTGTAACTTCTACCGAAGAATCACACGTGGAAGTGGAGGCAACAGAACCTAGGCGAAAAATTACACGTCAATCAGTCGCAGAAGCTATAAATATAAAGGCTCTGCCTAAAAGAAACGCGCATGTACTCCCAGAGATATGTATTATTTGTGGAAGAGACGCCTCATGGTTCTCACTAGACAAGGTATGGTCATGTTGATAGGTATAATACTAGTGCAATGTGCACAACATTCTCAGGTTTGGTTTTAAAATGTATTGAATTGTGATCAATTAAATTTACTTAGGGTAAAGTAGTTTCTATGCTACAAACATCCAACCTTGTTATTAGTAGATATTTAGTTTAATAATTTATTTTGTTTCACACCAGGCAACTAAGAAGAGAAGAACCCCACTCATGTTGTCAGAAACAATTGATGCTGGTCTTCTATGTACAGCTGCCGAGAGAAAGAATGATCAACAGATACTCGTGCAAATCCAGGAGAAAGACTGTGTAGCTCTGGAAATCCGCTATCACAAAGTTTGCTACTGCAATTATACAATATTTCTCACCAGAGAGACGAAGAAGCAACAAGAGCATTGGTGTACGAGAAGTTTTATGATGTATTCTGTAAAAAAGTAATTGAGATGGAGGTCATCGGAAATAAGCAAATAAAGTATATGAAAGAATCAAGATTTGCTGGAGAAATTTGTTATCATTCCTAAGGACACTGAGAATGTGGATGCATCTAAATATAGAGCTTTTAAACTCAAGCAATGACTGATCAAAAGTTATCCCCAACTTGTGTTCTGTGTACCGAAAATGAGAAATGTTAGTGAGATTGTATTTGTGGAAAATTTGGATTCTTTTGAATTGGTTGAGGAACATATGTCAATTAAGGGCCTGTTTATATGGAAGTCGGACTGGCCCACTTAGCGAGACAGCCCGGTAAGGGGGATGAATTTCTCTTGTGTTTATATGGGAAACTTTCATCACGCTTGCCGGGACGATTTTGTTATATTGTATTGTTTTGACAGTTGTTAAAAATAGATTGCGGCAGTATCTTTGAACTTTCATCCCGGCAACCGGGATAGCCCTCTTATAAATGTTTATATGGAGAAATTTCCATCCCGGTAAGCGAGATCTAGCCTCTTGCAAACAAGATCTCGGCAAGCCCGCTTGTCCATATAAACACACAATAATTTTTACTATAAAAACAACTACACAGCAAGATCTCGCTTACCAGGCTGTCTCGCTTATCAGGCCGGCTTCCATATAAACAGGCCCTAAGTCTGAAAACAATGAGGAGGACTTTGATGAAGAGAGCTGTACCATTGATTATGATGTGAATTCCAACACAGAAACTGAGGGAAATTCTAAAGACAATGAGTTACAAATTCTATACAATGCTGCATTGATTCTTCACCAAAAGGTGCAAGAAATACCAAAACTGAATCTTCCTTGGCCACCTTTGGCATCTGATTTGACAAGAGATAATATTTCAAATCCGACTATGAGGTCAGGACTAGACTATATTTCAAGTCCACACAATTTGATTACGTCCGAGGCGAAGCAGAGGACTGGATCAAAATGTGATGACTTGAAATTTAGTCCAGTCCGAATTGGAGGATTTGAAATGGCATCCATACCAATAAATCACTACTTAGTTAATTTTGATCCAGTTCAAGGACTGAATTAATTTTAATCCAGTCCTAGGACACTACAGGATCAATATACTTCATAAGGGATGTAGTATTATCATGTGAGCAAAATAAAGCAATATGGTTGGCTAATTTGCTCATGAATTATTAATGATTTGAGGTGAACAATGGTGGTAATGCACATAGATATTATCAGTGGAGTAGATCAGTATTTATTTACTTATTCGATATTCTCAATCAAATCAACAGTATTTATATTATCAACACATATATCCCTCTCATGGACAGGGTAACAGTATGGTCATGTCTGGTCATGTTGCCAAGATGGTGGATAGACATATCTTTACAAGCTCTGTGTTTCTCCTCAGTTTTGTGCTATTTATTGGTTTTAGAACACTTGGGCTTAGTTCTGACTTATTTTATAAAGCTCATTCGTCTACAATTCATGTATTTGGCGAAGAAAACCGTCAAATTAAGTGGGAATATCAGCGATTTCTAACTGTTGACATTGATGAATTACGAAATGATGATGAACAGACTCAATCCCGAACGTATTTTGTCACACTTAACAATCCTAAAGAAAATGGTTCATTTGGTTATTACTATGGCAAAGTTCACTTGTTGACAATGTATATGTCTGAAGATGTAAATCGTAGTATCGGGCAAGGAATACAGCTAACTTTGTTATCGCAAGCTAATCCCGAAGTGTTGCTCAACCAAGCCCAACAAGCTCAGATTTGCATGTCTCTTCAACCGAATATTTTCATATTACAGAAACGTGTTGCAAAGGACAAAAGGCTAAATTGCAAGCGTCTAAAATCTCGCATTCAATATTATTCCAATTGTGTGGCAACGTTCCAGTTGCTGATTATTACCTGTGGAGATATTCAAACAAACCCAGGACCTTCTACAACTGAACCAACATCAAGTAACAGCCAATGTTATCGGCGTGTTTCTGCGGTTAAATGTCCAACATGTGAGAAAACTGTTCGACGCAATCAAAAACGTATAGTTTGCAATATTTGCAAAGACTTGTATCATGCACGTTGTATTGAGGCAGTTATATCACAACACATCCCATCCGACAAGCCCGTTGAGCAGACATGTGATAGATGTTTAATATCACTGCTACCCTTCCATGGCCAACCTAATTTAGATGCTTCTTTTCGACAAGAAACCAGTGACGATCTTCTCAACGACATGCCCGATGAACATCTCAATGTCCTCACTAGTATGGCTAACCAACTTAGGCTTGCACATTTAAACACACAAAGTATGGTGTCGACATTTGATGAGCTACTCGTCACCATTTCTAAATATCCATTTGATATAATAGCAATGAGTGAAACATGGCTAAAGAACAATCCTCACTTATTAGAATATGTTAACATTCCTGGCTACTCTAGCGCCTTTCGCAACCGAGATAAAATTTGTGGGGGAGGTGTTGGTGTGTATTTGAGGGATACTATTAACTACAAGAGGTGTACAGATATTGAAGACATCGAACCTGAACTAGAACACATATGGCTGGAAATACCTGGTAAAAATAAACACAGTAAGATGTTGCTCGGAGTATTGTATCGATCAGAGCGTTTACAGGACTTCCAAGCTTGGATGGACAAGACCGAAAATTTGCTAAGCCAGTTAAATGTCCTCTGGGATGGTCTACTTGTCGTCACCGGCGACATGTATATCGACCTGTTGAAACCTGAATTACCCCAAGTTAAGAAATATACTGATTTACTGGAATCGCTGAATCTTTATCAACACATTCAATGTCCTACTTGTACTGCTCCTACTTCTGCAACACTTATTGACCACATAATTAGTAATACCCCAAACCGTGTCACCTATTGTAATGTATTACCATGTCCTACAGTCAGTGACCATGATGTGCCTTATGTTTGCATTAATATAAGAGCTTGCAGATTCCAGCCATGATTTAAATTACTACGCGATGAAAAACAGTTTGATGAAAAAGCTTTTATAGGCAATATTGCATCACTTCCATTCAATATCGTTTACGGTATCGATGATCCAGATCAGCAACTAGATATATTTAACTCATTAATAAAAGATTGCCTCGACAGACATGCACCACTACACAGATCTAAAATCACGCGCCCGCCTGCACCCTGGTTAAATCACAGTGATGTGAAACAACTTCAAAAAGAACGAAACGAGCTCAGATATTTGGCTCACAAAACAAACCTGAGTCATGTCTGGAATAAATTCCGCGAAGTAAGAAAATACTATATAGACAAAGATTAAGAAGGTCAAGAGAGCTTTCTATCAGAAAGCATTATCATCAAAAAAACCGAAAGAACTTTGGAAAGTAATACACCGCATACTTCATCCCAATCCCAAACCTATAAATGCGGATCCCGACCAATTGAACAGCCACTTCAGCTCTACCTCGCAACGTCTACTCGGGTCAGTGCCGACTTCCCCAAGTGCTTTGCAAGAACTAGTAAACTCATTACCAGTCTGTATGTCCAACTCATTTAATATTTGTCCTGTTGCCCATAGTGAAGTACTGAATCAGTTAAGAACAATAAGATCTGACTGTTCAACAGGAATTGACCAGATTCCGGTAAAATACCTTAAGATGGCAGCTGATTAATTTTACTGCACCATTGACCTATATCATCAACGGGTTTATTGAAAATCACAGCTTTCCAGATGTTTGGAAGACTGCACGTGTGTCACCTATACCCAAAGTAGCCTCTCCGACTGAGTTAGACCATTATAGACCAATTTCAATTCTCCCGGCTCTTTCCAAAGTCTATGAACGCCTAATTCTAAATCAAATTGTAAAATACATCGACCAGCATAATGTATTAAACGAGAATGTTTGGCTTTCGTAAAGGCCATGCCACCTCATCTGTCCTATTACGAGCAAGGGACGATGTATTAAAGGCCATGAAAAAAGGAGAAATTACTCTTATTGCATTCGCCGACTTCTCGAAGGCGTTCGATACAGTGGACTTTGCCGTAATAATAAAGAAACTTCATGCCATTGGCTTTTCACACTCATCGTTAAATTGGATTCTTAACTACCTTACTGGTCGGAAACAGCTTGTTCAAGTAAATGACAGCCAATCTGAACTAGCAGACGTGTTGTTTGGTGTTCCGCAGGGATCGATATTGGGTCCCATGCTTTTCAACCTTTACGTCAACGACCTCCAAAATGATTTTACCTGCAGGTGCTTCCAATACGCCAATGATACAACAGTTTACCGTAGTTGTACTCCTAAAAATCTCAGTCAATGTGTGCAAGAAATGAATGACAACATACAAACTCTCGAAACTTGGGTCACAGAATCCAATCTCTTGTTGAATGAAAATAAGACTAAGCAGATGCTCATAAGCACTCGACAGATGTCAAGAACTCATAATCTCGGAGACATCACGCCACCTCTTACCATAAAGAATATATCCCTTGAGAGAGTTGAACATTTTAAATTACTCGTTACGTGGCTTAGTGAGGATCTCAAATGGTCACATCATGTAAAGGAACTTGTCTCGTCTTGTTATGGAGTACTTTCAACCTTGCGCAAAATTCGGAATATGACACCCCAACATACTAAAAAGCTATCAGCAGAAAGTCTTGTACTTTCTAAGCTAAACTTTAATGATGTCGTTTGCTATCCTCTCCCCGCATATCTGTGCAAGTGCGTCATCTCCGATGCTGTATGTTGAATTGATTGTATCATACATGTCAGCAAGTTTATCTGCTGTTGCTTCAGTGATTCCATCATCAACATCTTCAAGGTCATACACACAAGGAGCTTGAACCGGGATTGCTTGTCGTTTACCATCAATCATTGGACAGACAACAATGGCTTGATTTGTCACACGATGAACCGTTGATTTGTCTGCGGACACATAAAAATGAGGAGGTAATGATGTGGAGACCAGGGAGGTTGTTAAGTATTTTTCTGCTTTTGTATCAAGCCAGATCTCAGAAGCGTGGAGTATCTCAAGAAACTGCTTTCTACCATGCCCTATGTTCCCCATGTCACTGCCGGTAGATATATGCACGTTGGGTCAGCTTCCGGCGAAAAAGGCTCATTAACGGACCGCGATAATCGAAATGAGGTGACCAGCGGTTGTACGTATTAGTATTACAAATAAACAAAATGGTTTCCTCTGTATTTTTTACTGTGGACGAAGTATTAGACGAAGTTGCTATCGGAGAAGACACCGAAACAAAGCAAGTATCTGTTCGTACCCTGGACAAAGTTATTAAGATTTCTGCGGATCAGTTTAGCTGTTTACGGGATTCTATACCTGATTATTACAGCTTCCTTGAGGAAGCAAAGAAACAGTTGCTATGTACTTACCGTAGGTATGAAACCGGAGTTGGCAGAATGCAAAAAGTGTTAAAGTCTAGTACTCCTGCATGGCCTATGATTTGTTCAGAAGTACTTTTGTGGCTAAAAGGTATACACAGGCGAATGATGGTTTCTCCACGAGCACACAATCCGTGGAGTATTGAAATAAAAGTGATCTACCAGAACAAGTATTTCTACACATGCGAGATGCCATAAAGGGAAGCTCTACCGCATTTGGAGTGTCAGTCCTAACACACGAGCTAAAGTTTACACACAAAACTCGCCTCTTGCGCGATCTGTCAAAATTCTGTGGTGTGTCGTCAAGCGAAATCAGGGCAAGACTTCAGAAGAGTTTCGGAGGTAATCGGAAAGGATTTGCTGCAGAAATCTTGGTTGGGGAAACGAAGCCTTTCATCATTTCATACGACAAAAAGAAATATAGAATAACAGTATCATGTCGATATGGATGTTGGAATAATTTTGGATATGGATTTCACGAATAGAACACTTTTGTGGAAGTAACTAATGTATAAGTATTTGCTAATTTTGCTGTGGTGGGTAAGGGGGTTCTAGAGCATGTTCTTTTATTTTTAAATTTAAGTTTTTGTCATCATAAGGGCACAGCAAAATCTCTCACTCCACTATGGCTACACCACGGCATATATTTGGGTTATGTATTTTTATATCGGACAGGTCTGCAAAAGTTTTAGTTTAAGACAGAAAGATATCAACATACAAGTGTTAATGTTGTCGATTAGTTATGTATACTTTCCTGAATAAAAATATGCAGGCAATGTACCCAAACTTTACTCTGTCTAACACCAGACAATTTTACTTGTCAGTGGTAGAGTACCGCCAGTGAATGGGTTAATATTATCACTAGTAAATGGGTACCGTTATTAATACACTATTTGAGGTAGTGAATACAGAATAGTTGTGTAATACAGTCCAGGATTATATTGTTCTGTTACGGTCACAAGAGTAATAGGGTTGTAATATTTGGGTTAAAATCTGTAATATTGCTAAAATATGTTTTTGTGCACAACATAATTATACAGTCCTCTGGTGGTTATGGTGCACATTGAACTCAGGTGTTATAGTTATCTGTTCATGCTACTCTGCATGCAGACTCCGCACCAGGCAAGCTGAAAACCAGCTTGACCGCGGTGGGATTCGAACCCACGATCTTTGGTATGCTAGCCCGGTGTGGAGTCTGCACTCAGAGTAGCATGACCAAATAATTACTGTTGAGCCCCTGTTTAAAATATATATGGATTGTGTGCTTGCTTTAAATTATGCATTGTATTTGGTCATATTCACATTAATGCACTCGGCGACCATTTCTTGTGGGGTGGGGTTTAACCCATCTGGTGCAAACACTTACCCCTTCACAAGTAGAATTGTCTGGCATTAGATAAAGTAAAGTAACAAAGTAACAGGTATAAGGGAAAGTGTGGTGACTGGTGAGAGGTGTCAGAACTGGAGTAGGAAATTCAATAAATGTTCAGAGGCTATGGGCCATTTAATCATAACTTTCCCTGCATAATATGATATATTAACTTCTACTATTTTCCAGTACTTGGATTTACCAATCGGAGCTGGACAAATAACAAGAAAAACACTGAAGTTTTAAGAATTTTAATAATGTAATAAATATAACAAATTTCTTAAATATTCATAAAATTGAATAATCATCATAATGCTAATTGATAACATGATATAAAACATTTGACAAAACAACTTGTTACAAGCTTAATAAATTAAGTTAAAAAAGTTTAAAAGTTAATAGTATTTGAAACTCTCAAAGATTACAATCTGTTAACTTGCAATTAGCTAAACTAAGCCTTTTACAATTTTACCTTGTTTTACACTTTCACCGATGAGTTTCATTACATTATCACTACAAAAGTTGCACGACTGGTCCTTACAGTCAGCTTTTAGTAAACCACAATAGCAGTATCTATCATCATTATATACTCTCGGTGGAATATAGACACCTTTGCTTGATTTTTGGGGGCAGGGTTTGTGTTGCTGTTCTGGCAACCAAATTAACATAATGAATTCATGCCGAAATATTTCTTCCCATCTATTCTGATAAGTGGTGTTTGCCTTGAGCCTTAACAAAGCTAAATGTTTTGCTTCTCTGCCCTCCATGGTTACAGTAAGAAGACCTTGGTTATATTTCTCATTAATTGCTGAGCATGAAAGGGCACAACATTCCCAATTGTCCAAATGGTGGGGTTTACAGTAGTAGGAAGAAACAATGCATTAGCACGGTAGTACTCCCGAGCCAACACAGACATAGACATAGACATAGACATAGATACTTTATTATAGCTCCCTAAAAAGGGCTCTTCCGCTACAATTGATAAATACAATATATAAATAATATCTAATTAAAAACAAATTAACTCAATAAGTTCTTTCTGAGTTCATTTCGAAGTCTTTTCTTAAAAAATCTAGTGTTCTCAATTTCCTTAATATCAAGAGGCAGTTCATTATACAGTTTTGCCCCCCGATAGGAAAACATTCTTTGCCCAGTTGCAAGCCTACATTTGGGCAAATTTAAATCATTACAATATCTAGTCGATCTGCTATGTATGGCAGAACGAGGCATAAACTTATCGGATAAATATGCTGGTACTCTGCCATGAAGGCATTTATGGACCATAACGGCATCATTTAGGAATAGTGTGTCCTTTACATTGAGCCATTTCAAAGATTGTATGCCTTCAGAAATATGGTCATATTTCCTGAGTCCCAGAACAATTCTTGCAGCAAAATTCTGCACTAGTTGCAGCTTCTTTACATTTTGTTTAGATGTATTGCTCCATATAGTTGAGCAATAAAATAACTTACTGAAAACAAATACTTCCATCAGGAGGAGAATGGTTTTTTTATCAAGCAAATGTTTGATTCGATTAATTCTTGACAGTTTAAACATGCAATTTGAAACTAATTCCTTAGTATTTTCATTATAGCTAAGATAACGGTCAATACTAACACCTAAGTCTTTGACTACGGGAACAGGATTGATCACCTTTCCTAATATCTTGATGGGTGGTATCGGTGGTAGGTTACGGATCAATTGCGAGACCCCAATTACTTTTTCCGAATTTATTAGAAGCGAGTTTGCACAACACCATCTCGATATCTCATTTAGATCTTCATTCAAATCAGATATAGCGCTGCTAAGATCACGTGGTGGAAAGGCGATGAAAGTTTTTGTATCATCAACATAACCCATAGATTTGCATCTTCTAGGAACTGACAGAATCTCGTTTACGTATACTGTAAATAAAAGTGGTCCCAAAATGGAACCTTGTGGTACACCCACAGACAGAGGCAAAGACATGGAAAGGGTATCTTGTATTTTCACGGTCTGTGTACGTCGGGACAAATAGCTTTCAAACCAGGTTATTGCCGAGTCACCTGCACCTACAATTTGTCAATGTCTACTTGCTTCATGTCAAATCTATTAATAATTGAACAACAATCTCTTAGCCTTAGACCTACATAGTGAAGTGCTAAAATTGTCTGTATCTGTTTACGACTGTCACTAGGTAACTTTAAAAGGGATAAGAGTGTTGAAAAATGGTGGCAGAATGCTCTGGACTCTTTTCCTGTGAACCGATATTGCAAATCATTTTGCCTACATTGGGTTTCGTCAAACCACTTTTTTACTTTCTTAGCTAAACGTCCTACATGAAGTATGTGTTGCAAAGTATTAACAAGTTTTACCAGACAACTATCTTGTGGTAGTTCAGCAAACGTTTTACATGCTACCGAAATCTTAGATTTTGCTATTGCCTCTTTGAGTAACACTTTAAAGAAATAACCCCAAGCATTATTTTTTAAATGTAGGGGCTCCACATGTGCTTTATCAATGAGTTTGCCTAAAAGAGGGGTGAACTCTTGACGGCTCTTATTCTGAGCAATAAATTGAGTTATCTTGTTTCTCTTATTTTGTGCTGACATGACCTTTTTATCAAGTGAAGACTTAAGAGACTCGACCTTCTTCACAACCTTTACCCTTTCCTCAAATACCCAAGGTTTCCATTTGGAATTAGGATCAAGGCTAAGAGTGCCGTCTAGGTCGGTACAATCATTAGTGCTAACATTGGCAAACGTTGAAAAATAAGTAGAAGAATTGCTAAGCTCACCAGCCAGCATCGCTAACATTTTCATGTCGTTTGGGAGTTCTTCAAAACAAAATGTTACGGATAAACCACAAATTTCAAACACTTTCCCCTTCATGTCTGCAATTTGCTTATACACATACTGTGCATATTTTTGACAACAGGCGAACTCTCCTCGACATTGCCTCCAAACACTAAAAAATTGTCACCACTAGACGCGACTCTTTTGCCTGTATTTAAGAAGCTAACAAGAAAAGAACAGGCTGTCTCTGTTTTCCCAAAAGGGCACCCATCTCCCCCAAAAGCTACTAAGAATGTTCCCTCAGTTTCTGCAAACCACTTCAGAGCACCTTTCTGGTTTTTTTGCATGCCGAGATAAAACTTTGCTAGCCTAGGTAAGTATTCCCTAAGATCTCTATAGCACCCCTTTACATTTTCATCTTGAATGTAAGCAGAAAATTGCTCTTCCACTGAGTAAACTTTACCTATATCTATTGCATTAATTTGCTTGCGTAGCTTATTGTATGTAAGTATCTTTGGAATAGGGCAATTGGCTTTAAACTGTATAGAAGTGTTTCCACCTCTTTTGGTATCAGCAGACTTCATACTAGTTGCTAACCTCACAGCCTGATACTTTTTTTTCCCATCACTCCCGCATTGTAATATGTTGCAATGCTTCGTAAAATGTTAGCATTTGAGTTTTCAAATGTTGTTACATCCTTCTTATTGCTGTTATTCATGACATAATTTGCTACTTTACTATCTTTCAGAACATAGTTGCCTAAGGCACTTGTTTTGCACCTTTTTGACAATGTGTCATATAAACCATCAAATGCTGGTTTTGGATTGCTTTTTGTCCCACATGAACCATTAAAGCCATATCAAATGTTTCAGTTCTTCTTCGCTTTAGTGTTACAGGTGCCATTTCGTCAATTTCTAATGTGGTTGGGGACCTGGTACGCATACCTGTCGTAAAGATTAGATTAAACATTAGTTGTATTCAATAATAATTATGACTGTTTTATTCAATCAAAATCAGGGTTTAGCATACACCGTACCATTAGCTGTGCTAGATTTTGTGTTAGCATTGGAAGGTACTTTACACTGTAGATCTTGTTTAGTTTCGGTAATTGCGGTCGCCTGAAAATAATGTAAGAACAAAACAACACATTAAAATCGCATTAATGAAAAAAAATATTCAGTCAGAGGACAGCCTTGAAACTATTTTATTCATTTCGAGGACACTAAAAAAGACAGAAATATTTCAAAAATATTTCTGTTGGCTTGTTAGTCAGCCTTCTTTAAATGGCCATGCTGGTGATTTTGCATGGGACATTTTAGCTCGGCTAACTAGATACTGTGCTTGGATTAACAGTTCCATTTACACGAAACCAGGACAAAGTCAGAGCAATATGAAATCTTGAGAATCTGTCAAGACCGGGCAAGCCTGACGCATAAAGACAGCCTTGACCAAATCATACTATATTTTCAAGCTGAAAACTTCAAAAGACCACTTGCCCTTATATAATTAAAATATTAGAGCTGCCTTGTATATCTGGCTGTATTAAATGCATGAATTAATATACACATATTATTGTGTAAGCAGCTGATGCTGTAACTGCCAATAGACCTGCTATAGCCTAAGTAATGAAAGCTTTTAATTTTATTAGGCCCTATTAAAAACAATGCCGAAAGCAATAACATATTTTTAGGCAAGAGAAATACATGTAGTCTAAATATGGACTGTCAAAAAAATTAATGATGATGAATTACAAGTAACATAATATTCTATATTCATATTGTTGTGAAAAATCCTACCTTTATCTTAAGTCGGTGAATCTGCTGTTGACTATTCTTTATTTCTAGCGATAGCTTGGCTTTTTCCTCGGCCAAAGAATTCTTAAGTTGCTTTTTTGTCCTCATGAAATGGCCAACTGCAAACTTGTTTCGTGCTGGTGGCATTTCTTCTGTATAGTAGCAAAAATAGATTTAGGCCATAAATGAGGAAAATGTCCTGAAAATATTTCCCATATCTGCGCAAGCGAAAGAGTATTTGGGAAAAGTAAAAACATACGTCTCTTACCTGAGTATTTATCCTCACACAGCTGATCTTGTATTTACGATATTTTATCCAACTTTGAATTTTATTGGCGCGAAATATACCCATTCGTAGAGCAACTTAAACCATTTTTCACCATGTAGCTAAACTTCATAAATCAACCCAAATATGCGATGGATGTTTTAGGATTTTCCATAACAAGTTTGGTATCAAACAAAACGTTGAAATCTAGACTTTCCCTCTGGAAATTAGTTGTGGACGATGCATCTATCCCATGAGCACAAGCGCGCTCTAAACTGAGCTATTTTTATCATAACAAGTCATTCCCAGGCTTTTCATTAATGTACGCGGTCGAATTCGAAAATATGGCTTCATCGCGTGACCCAAAATTTGATACAGCTGACCCGACGTGTAAGACATTATTACATAAAATTTTCGAAGCAAGAAAATGTAAAATGCTAGTGTTTATATAAGGACAACTTATATCTTAACAAAACTTAGAACAACGTATATCATATTGCGTCAGGTAAATTTGTAGTTTCGAATTGAAGAAACTATATGACCAGCAGCTCACGGTTGATCAAACAGTAAATGGCCGGCAGTATATTGACTATATAGTTAAAGTTGAATCTTCAGTATAAGATAGATAAACCGATCCCCAATCCCAAACCCTTCTCTAACCCTAACCCCTAACCCTAACATTTTGAGAGTTAGACCGGCTGCCGGTAATATAGTCACTTTGTTTTTATTTCGTTTCCAAAATTTGAGCTCGTTTCAGTTTTATTGGTCGTTGAAGAGAATTTTTGCCCTCCGGAATTTTTATCCAAGCAGGAATAGTTCGCCATAGTTCGCGTATTTACTAAATGCCTGGTACCTAGTTTACCTTTTAGAACGCGGAGCATCGCGGGATAGCGTCGTTTTATATTTTTGTGAAAAATTTTATAATATGTCATAATGGAATTAAAGGCAATTTAAATGGCAAATATCGATGGGAAAAGCATCAGAAAGTCCTTAAAATGTTGTTCAGATACCACAGGTAAGAATAATTGTATATTTGACTTGTTATTTAAACATATTCATTGCGAAATGATGTAGTGATTATGACTGTTTACTTGAGCGAAGTGTGGAAATATTCCATTGAATGTTTGAATTTGCCGCGTTCGTTTTGCATATAAAACATGCAAATGTTGCTTTCAGGCAAGGGACGAAAGATTAAAATATAAATTCAAATCTATTGTTGTGAATTCCGTACTAATTTACGCACTAATATTAAAAATTTGACAATATTAAATTGCCTTTGACATTGGCACTTTGCTAGACCTTTCTCAAGACTCAAGGCTATATAGTGATATGAAATAAGATATTATACATACGGATGTTTTTGAAGATCTGTTAGCATTTTAATACAGGTACTTGAATAAGGATTGGAATTACAGGAGAATGACATCATTTAATCTGACATTTTCAGTGTATAGATAGCTGAATAACTGAATTGCATCCTATACTTCATTGTTTACTCTGTCTAATGCCAGAGGATTTTCCTACTTGCCTTGCCGGATAAGTTGGCTACTGTAGAGAATGTTTAGTTTTCCCGACTTACTATACTTCACCCGGGAAACTCTGCAATCCTAGATAGAATGTATATGCCTTTCATTTAAAATAATAGCCCAAAAATTCATTCAAATCATTAGGTATGTTTATAGCTTTCCTCTATTTCCAGCAGCTTATTCAAGATTGCATATTTTGTAATCATGTTTTTTAAACCTTTTGAATGATCCAAATTGTGTTTGTATTTTGTCATTGTGCAGCAATCATGTGGTAACTTGATTTCATATAAATAGACTGCTTTTTTGTCCTGCCTGAGTGAGTAACTCACCTTGCCCGGTAACTCGCCTACTGATGTACCGATATCCATATTGGTGTATCAGTCATCTTTGAATTTCGTGAAATGACATGGAATATCAGTATCGGCAAAGTATTGGTCTTTTATTATCAGTTATCAGAATATCGGTGAATTTCCATATATCGGTGCATCACTAATACAGTTCAAGATTGTGTTTATATGAGAAAATGCCATCCTGCTCGCCGGGCCAATTTTGTTATGTTGACATTGTTTTGACAGTTGTTAAAAATAGCTTGCAGCTCGGTATCTTTGAACATTCATCCTGGCCCAGCCTGCTTGTGAGTGTATATGTGGAGAAATTTTCATCCCGATAAGCAACATTGTGGCATCAGAGCAACCTCGTACCCAGGACTAGTCGCGAATTGAAGGCGGCGACATAGCCCTGGTAAACGCTGGTCACGTGACTCCAAAATTACGTAATTGTTACTTTTCTCAACCGGGGGGTGAATAGGTGAAACTCGAAGACAAACAGTTTTTATCTCCGAAATTCTTCAATCTTCCTTCTAAATTTTGCACTTCAAGCTTTTCTCAAAGTACGGCGATCGATCAAATGGATCAATACTTTCTGTAGAAAAAACTCAGTGAGATTTGTTCGCATGAGACGTTTAAAAGACATGGATAAGTCGCCAAAGACGCTCGATCATTGCACAGGTTTATGGAATAGTACTTTGTTCATTTTGTTGCGACTTATGCAAATTTAACTGTTGTATAATGACTAAAAGTTGGTTTGTAGAGGGACAACTTATACAAAAGATATGAATACATTAGCTTTAAACAGGGACAAGTTCATGGACAATGGACATCCCTAATATATGGACATTGATATTTCACCAATATGTAAATATGACTATTAAATATATAAAAGGATTCCTGTTGTATTACTTGTATATGTATATGTACAAGTGTTGTGCTGTGGTATCTATGGACTAGAATTTCTGAGGGGGTTGAAAAAGCCGCTTCTGAGGGGTTGTGTGCATCGGCATGACGGCATCCTTTGATCTTTGCATTTTTTCTGAGGGATAAGGCAAAAATTTCTTAATTTCTGGGGGGTGTTGGTGTCGGCACTTTGATCTTTTTTTCTTAGGGGTTCAAATTTTATTGAACTCGTCCATAGGGGGTGTATACATTAATTAATGGAATGGCCCAATGCACCCAGATGCACCCTACTTTGTTAGTTTACTCTGTCTAACGCCAGACAATTTTACTCGTCAGGTGGAGGGTGCATGGCGCCATTCAATGGGTTAACATAGTCGATGAACATGCCAAATGATCCTTGACCGTGGTAGTACATTTTTGCACTTGCTGGATGATATTGCAACGAAGCATTGTTTCAGAGGAAGAGCACTGAGATCATGCTGTGTAGCAATTGGAATCTCACATAGAGCCTGCTCTCACATAAAGCAGGCAAGACCTTCACTCAGAAGCCAGTCCTGATTAATATTAATTCCCCACATAAACACTTGGAAACCAGACTGTCCCATCTGCCATATGCAGGACAAAAAAACATGCAGCCTGGACTTTAACTGTTAAACAACCAAATCAGCATGATAAACAGTGTGATGATTTTTGTTTAGCCCAAACCAAAGCCAGGTTTCTAGAATTAATTTGCAGAATCCTAAGAATTGGACCTCCAACTTGAAGAGCTAGCTGTGCTAACCAAGTTGCATGGGCAACCCTAAATTTACGTGACTAGAGCAAACCTTCAAAAAATAATAGAGAGATCAGATTTGACTTCCACTGCTATTGCTACCATTAACTAGATAAGTTTCGTTTATCCAATCGGATGCAACTGCCAGATCAAGTAGTGGTAGTGGAAGTCAAATTTGAACCTTTCTATATGGATTTCAGAGAGACCAGTTATTATTTGCTGATATATTATTATAACTTGTTTAATCAAAAGCTACTATATATTAATTTATGATATTAAAAATTGATATAATTTTATCTATAAAGTGAGAATAATTTTAAAAAAATATTCATAACATAAAATGATTCATGCATGCTGGTGATCGAATAAACCATGAAGTGTGCATTCTGAATCTCTACAAATTCCTTGACATTATTTTTCCAGTACAGTGTAAAACTATATATATATAAATGTGACACAGGTTGCAGGTATTAGGTTGCATGTCCACCAGTGTGCTGAAATACCATCCAGTGACCCGGTCTTGTTCATTGTTACTTGCATCTTGCTTAATTCAACTGTTTTTGCCCCATTTCTTGTACCCATTAAGTTCTTTTCAATAAGCTAGAAAACTTCAAAATCATTCAGTAAATTTAATTTTAAAATTGGGTGAAAGGCAAGGGGTCAATAATAGATGAAGAAATCATTTCTTATTGTTCATACATATGGCCCCATCTCTGTAGGGTATTAGAGTAGAAATTTATTGAAGCCTGAAGTCAGAAAATAAATATGGCAACAAGGTTACATGCCATACTGCAGAGTTAGGCAATTTTTTTAAAGATCTCAAGGGCACAAAAGGTATAAATATAGATTGTAGGGGCAAGGGAACAAAATAATGAAATTGTGAGATTCGGGGGCAGGTTTTACAATGGGGTGCTAAAATTTTTCCCTAAAAAATCCCTGACCAGCTGGAGTGCTGAAACTGATGTTTGACTATTGAAATATCCTAGCAGGTTAGGTTCATCAGATTTCAGCTTTGTCAACCTGGCCACTCTGTTATTACAGTAATGGCTCATTTAAATAATTTCAGGTCATTACTGTAAATGTAAATACAAAGTGTTTGAAGTTTAATAATACTGCTGTAAAATGTAGTTTAATAATATTGTATTAAAGTGTAAACACGTTTCTCAAGTCTGGCCATGTGTTTCTCAATATTCACAAATATATTTAACTACAATTGTACAAATTCAACCATATTTAATAACATACTGTATGAAATATATTACAGTAAATAGCCTTCGAAATATATATTTCATAGAGCTAGACAGTGTATAAACAAATAATGGGAATCTGCTAAATAATTTGTAATAATGAAATACTTCTAAACATTTTCAAATTCATATATACTATACCTTTTTATACTTGATGGAAATCATCACAAATAGTATGTACGAGATTGGCTCCATTTTCACTGCTTCGAAATTCGAAACATCGCCTCCTCGGCGATTTACATGATGCGATATAAAAGAAGATTGATGTACATTCGACGTAATATATAAACGTAACATATTAAGAAGAAAGATTACAACAAAAAATAAAAGAATATAAATAATCCGCGGCAATTCAAGATCCATTCGTGAACTTTTCGTCGCCCCCTGTCTTCATTTCCACAAAGCCCGCTCGCAGGCTAATACTCCAAGAATCTTGGAGTATTTGCCTGACACGTGACCAGCGTTTACCAGGGCTATGTCGCCGCCTTCAATTCGCGACTAGTCCTGGGTACGAGTTTGGCATCAGAGCCAGTCTGCTTGTGGATCCATATAAACACATGATAATTTTTTCTAAATAAACATACTTAATGCAGTAAGATCTCGCCTACCGGGCTGTCCCGCTAAGCGGTCCAGCCCAGCTTCCATAAATACAGCTGGTAAGAACCATGAACAGCAACCAGAAGTAAACTATACTGTCAGTAGCTGTGTGATATGGCATTGGACAAATTATTACATTTCTCAATATTGAAGCTTTGGTGCATGACTAAAGGTTAATAGTCTACTGGGCACTTGCCACAAGAAAATGATAACTGAATCCAGGACATCTCATCTGCCTACAGCCATGTTTCTGCTTAATAAAATTTATATAAAACATATGTAGTTTAATACTCCCTCTTTCGTCTTCTACCAATATGAACAGGTGATTGGCCGATTATAACATCAACCCATTGAGTTGCACTGCACCCTGATGCACCCTACTTTAGTATTTTAGTCTGTCTAACGCCAGACGATTTTACTTGTCAAGAGGAGAGCGCTGGCGCTTAATGGGTTAAACAATAAACCCTTTGTATTAGATAAGAATATTATATTATAAATAATATTAAATTAATTATATTAATGAATTATATTAAAAATGAATTATATTATAAATAATAAGTCATAAAATTAATACTGATCTATCTTTTTAATTTAACATAGACAGATTTTCATATTTTTACTGGGGTAGTGCCAGAAATTTTAGGGGAGGGGAGTGAACCGTGAGCGGGTGACTGAAGCAACACAAAGTGTCACCATACCCAGTAAGGTATACTATATTCTAGAGGTGGAGCACTAGAGATGTGAGGAGGAGTCAAGAGACCAGAAAACAAAGTATCCCTGGAAAAAGTTTAAAAAATCATGATTCCTAGCTTTGAAAAGAGTTTTTTGAAGTGGTCATATCAATAGATTTGGCATGTCCGATTGTCTGATGAGACTTGGGAGAGTTAATTAAAAGTTAAATGAACCTGTAAAAGTGTAAACCTAATAGGCCAATACACAATATGCTTTTACCAGTTTTATAAAGTCATTGACATTGTGTCGTTTGAATCCGAATACATTTTATGATGCAACTCCGATGTAAATAATAATTGGGGCATAAAGATTAAATCTAGGCAAGTCTATTTTCTAAAAGAATTAAAAACTAAAAATAATGTTTGTAAAAAATCCAAATGTTCCTTCCGAGCAAGCTAAGTATTTGCATGAGAAGGCACTGCAAACTCTATTCAGGGGAGATAATATAGTTTCAAAACTTTACAATTGCTCCAATAAACCAGTGAATGCACTGTCTTTTTCTATTTGAGTGTACTCCTACGTTTATTTTATATCATCAACACTCTGCATGTTGGAGTGGACTATTTAATTATTTTTTATTATGCCGAATGTTGGAGGTGGGGGTGTTGAAATAGTTTTTTGGAGGGGTGGTCATTTTGTTTGGGGGAGGAGTTATAGCTAATATTGGGGGGAGGGGTAGTGCACCCCCCGCCCCACAAAATCCGTCTATGCTTTTTAATCTAAAGAGTTAACTTAGGTAACTGAGGAGTGACTCAGATTAGCAAGCAAGTCTCCAGGTCTATTGTTCTTGCAATTTTGTATATATATAATAGCTATTTCAATTAAGGTTGTCCCCCAAGCAAAGCAGAAAAGTCGAATACAAGCGCGAAAGGCTGCTGAAAATCGCTAATAAATTCATTTATATTTCTGTATACACTACATATAATACTTAGTTTTACTGTAGAGTGATGATTACATTCTCAATATATAACTAAACTTTTCCTTTTACGGATTACTAGCTGTATAAGGATGTATATATGATGGATCTCCAGTGGCATTTGCATGATGTGTTTGGAACAGTGTTTAATGTGCATTATAAAGAAATCTATGGACTTTGAACAAACGGTTGGTCAGATAATATTGCTTGTCACGTGGAAAAAGTTGAAAAATTACTGCATCAGGTCTTCAGGAGAACTTAAATTTGCTACAACACATTGCTGTGCAATCAGAACTACACCTAGTTGTATAACAGTGGCTGAAAAAAGAACTTGTATAAATTGACTATAATTTGATGTTTTGTATGTTACTCTGAGTGTATATTCACACCGGGCAGGCTGAAAAGTTAGCCTGACCATGGTGAGAATCGAACCCACAACTAGTCTAATGCTCTGCTAACTGCATATACACTCAGAGTATCATCAAAAACAATATTCACCTGAGTAACTGTACATATATAAACACCCAAACAACACATTCTTAATAAGAAAATTCTTTTTAAGAAAAATTTCTTGATTTGAGAAATTATTTTCTTATTTTAAGAAAATTTTCTTATTTCAAGAATTTTTTTTCTTGGGAGAATAACAAGAAAATTTTCTTAACAGGAAAATTCTTTTTAAATTAAGAAAAATTTCTTGATTTGAGAAATTATTTTCTTAAAATAAGAAATTATTTTCTTATTTTAAGAAAATTTTCTTATTTCAATAATTTTTTTTCTTGGGAGAATAACAAGAAAATTTTCTTAATAAGAAAATTCTTTTTAAGAAAAATTTCTTGTTTTAAGAAATTATTTTCTTAAAATAAGAAATTATTTTCTTATTTTAAGAAAATTTTCTTATTTTAAGAAAACTTTTTTCTTGGGAGAATAACAAGAACATTTTCTTAATAAGAAAAAAAATTTCTTGATTTGAGAAAATATTTTCTTAAAATAAGAAAATATTTTCTCAATTTATTCTCCCAAGAAAATATTTTCTTATTTCAAGAAAATTTTCTTAAAACAAGTTTTTTTTTCTTAAAATAAGAAAATGATTTTTTGCTGTGCATTTAACTCCACTCAAAGGAGTAAAATATAACGGAGTAAATTTTACTCATAAACGCCGTACGGAATAACCGAGTAAGTTTTACTCATAATCAAAATAACGGAGAAAATTTAAGTAGGAGTAAAAATATCGAGTAATATTCCGCCTGGTTTTTACTCGGCCTGTGTAATATAACTCGCGATCATTAAACATAGGAATTCATAGGAATGACAAATACTACATTGAAGTTTCTTCAACCTTGGATTAGGGCGATATTTGCTATACAAATTCGTAGTGAAAACCTGCAATTCGTGTAAAATCATCACAAGGCCTAGCTGGTTCACCCGCTTTTTGTTGAATGTTGCCAAGTTAGATTGCTCTATTACCAGTATCGGCTTCTTATTGTCCAATCGCGCGCGAGGATCGAGTTTTTCTCGTCAAATTAATTTACTGTCATTGCTCTCAGCATATCAGTTTTGTCTATTTTTGATTTTCTGCGTAATTCTGTAATTTGAACTTGTGGAATGCCTGCTGCTGAATTATGCTGAATATAATTTGCGACAAGTGGAAGTTCCAGAGTTTCAACCAATTAACATGCTTAGAATATATCACGTGTTGTAGTAATCCGATCTGTTGACACCAAAGCTATGACCAAAGCGCCAAGTTCGATCCTTTGGGATCATGAAACATTCAAAGAGGAAAGATTTTTATTCAAATTTTCTATTATAAAGTTCCAAAGACCTCATAAAATACATGGAGATTGTTTTCAAAGGTATGTCTCTGGTGTATTTACTTATTTGTATGCGGATAGTTACTTGATATGCTGTGTAGTTATATTTTTAAGTCGAAGGCCTGACAGTATTTTATAGTCGCTTCGCCGAAGGCATCTAGACGTTCAGTGGTAAATTTTTGATTTACAGTCTCTACTTATCTGTTTTGTTGAGAAAATCGTATAGCTTATTTGTGTGATATATATGTATATTGTATTTTCTGTTAAGTATTTGCTAAGTTGACATGTATACTTTTATATATGTGTGATTTGTTTGAAATGCATATACTATAAATTCTTGACGAAGGGCCTTCATGCGAAACGTCGAGTTTCTGCTGTTTTTTTAGGTGGTAATATAACCACTCAGCACAGCATTTTCACATTGGTACTACACACACTGGTACAGACAGTTTTAGCATAGAGTATATATTCATATTAATAGCATGTAGACAGCATTTCCCAATATTTAATACCCAATGTATGGCATGTACTTGCTATCATGGTATAAACCCTCCTATCAGTCAGCCTAAAACACGTGTAAGATGCTGCTTATATAGAGGCAAGCCAGCCCAGATAACTAACCTGGCTATAGCTTGCTTTTGCTGGATGAATGTCTGTTTACATGAGCCTCTGTAGATGTGCAGGCTTGCCAAAACAAATCACCCAGACTGAGTTGTATAATAGAAGCACATTTTCCAATAAAGTAAACCGACATCACACTTTTGCAGACATTTTCAAAATGTAATCCATTGAGCTGCAATGCGCCCCAGTACGCCCTACTTATTTTTTTTACTTGTTTAACGCCAGACGATTTTACTCCTCAGTGGGGAAGCTCTGCAGCTTAATGGATTAACCAAAAAATCTGACAATATCTCTCTCTATATATATAGTTAATCCATTGAGTCGCAATGTGCCCCAGTGCGACCTACTTATTTTATTTACTTATCTACCGCCAGCAGTGGTATAACAGCAGTGGTGTGTTGCCCTCAGGGCAAGTTGGTCATAAAAATTAGTTGCTCTGAATAAACTTCACTTGCCATCAGACAACGGCCACTTGGGGTACCTCAGCCTAGTCCCAGGATCTCTCTCTATTCGCTGCTTTGATATATTTAAATAAGTCTTAAAAGTTTTGTGCCTGGGTGTGCTGTGCGGAACGCTTCAGCGAGAGAGCCTAGCAGATTTCGGTAAAATGGTCCCTGATTTCAAAAAAGTGGTCCCTGGCCTGGTTACTAAGCATACCTCATTTGTAAATGAAAAATGTTATGGAAATTTCCTTTGCATTTATAATTAAGTCATTAGTTTTGCTCTAATGCTGTCGGAACAATGAAGTAGGCTACGTTTCGCGGCCATACGGTCAGAATGGCATAACGGGCTAAATATGACCCGTGTTTACTAAAATATATAGCCATATTAAATGCTATCTAGAAGCTTGAAAATTATGCCTAGTCTCCGACTAAGAATGTTTTGACAACACCGTCATGTCAGGCAAATATTTCCAATCTCCTCAGCAATTTAAACCTGTCAAGTAGAAAGCGTACTGTAGTTGTGTATACCAGTATGGTCTAGTGTTCGTCACAACTTGCGAGTACATAAATAACGTAGTAATAACATCAACGATTGCTCAAACTCGGTATCGTAAATTTGTATATAAATTTTTTTAGTTGAGCACATTTTTAATACAGTTTGGTTTGGTTATGTAGACATTGAACATGTACATGATGAACGAACATTGTCGTATTTATAATTAAAAGGTTACTTGTATATATAAATTTTCCGCCATATTAAAAATACTGAAATCTGCTAGGCGTTCTGAAGCACCTTGAGCGGTGACGTCACACCTAGGTCCGAGTCTCGTACTACATCCACTTTTTTCTCGCGCTTGCTTCAGAACGACTGGGACTAGGCTGCGGGGACCTAGGTAGGAGGTATAAATTAAGGGGACAACATGTCAACCCGTTCTCCCACTGCACTATATGGCTATGGTATACCGCCTCAGATCTAGCTTTGGTCCACAAAAAAACGAAAGCAAAATTTATCCGACTATGAATACATAAACTTAAAGATGCCTAGCTTCTTGTGGCAAGGCAACTTGCCCAATCGGGCAAGCAAGATAAAGTGTTTACTTGCCCATCGTGATATTCACTTGCCCCGGGCAAGTGTTAAGTTACACCTCTGTCCAAATGATTTTACTCGTCAATGGGGAAACTCAAACTCTACAGCTTAATGGGTTAATATTCAAATTGATTGGGAAATTTCATTTAACAGATTACATTGTGCCAATAAACAAAGCATTAATACTGTGCCAAATCCTGGGTCGTTTTATATAGTTTATATGGAAAATCTTAGTTTGGCATTAGGCCATTAGCAACATTTTGGGTCAATTGAGGCAGTATCTTAACTTTATTTATTTAGCTTTGCCAACTAGGACAGGGTCACCAGAACAGCATATGCCAATTACTGTTGGCCCTTTTACCTCACCCAACCCCGTCAACTTTCCCTGCAGGAGGAATTCGGAGTACCCGGAGAAAACCCATGACTTTCGAAAGAGTGTTGACATTTTCTCTTCACATGAGGACTGGGTTTAAGTCGCATTGATAAAGTTCTCACTAAGGCTTGAACCTGCATATAACTGCTTTTCCACCGAAGCCCCCATCGTTCTAAAAAGGACCAGCTCAGTTCTATATTATAAAGTAAAACACAAGTTGAATATATAGAATATAATAACAAAGTCAGGATCTCACCAAAACTGGGCCAGGTAACTGGCTGGATTATATAGATATTTTTCAATTAGGAATATTGGAAAAAAACAGTTGTTATGCACCAGTATTTTAAGCAGTCCTTTACCAGTGAGAATAGTTGTTTTGAATGCAGATGTTACTTCAATTACATGCTAAGCCTTACATTAAGCATGTCAAGTGAAAGCATTTGAATTTTGTATTTCTTGCTTTGTACTCTAACCAAAAATAGGAAATTCATTGTAAATCAATCAATAATTTGCTACCATTATATATCAACCTTAATATATATATATTTTTCAATAGAGATTGTATTTAATATGGATTCATTATATGTCCTAATGCTGAATGAAAAGTTATTAATAAAAGCTTCCCAGGAGAAGGCAAGTTGTCTAAACAAGTGGCAATATATATAATCATTGATGTCATTCTATAAGTACTTCATAGTCTATTTGGAAAATGTTATTCTTTTGCTGGAGATTATGTTTATTAACAAACCACACAAGGAATGGAGTTGCTGACTTGTGGTATGAAGCTTGTACTTTTAAATTTAAACTAATGGACTTGTATGACATGCTTGATTGAGCAGTGACACTACATGCAGTACCGGTATATTATATTTGTAAATATTCTACATTGAAGAGAATGTTAACATTCTATGTGGCAATGTGCTCTACCTTTTTTGTCTAATGCCAGACAATTTTACTCATGAAGGAGAAAGTGGTGCCACTCAATGGATTAAAGCCTAATTTCTGTAGATGGAAATTTTGAACAATAACTATGTAATAAGTACTGTGCCGGGAATGGAACCTGCTGCCCTGCGATTCTGAATAGCTCCGTAACAGCCGAGAGTTGATCAAGCCCAGAGAGTCCAAGTGCCAAGAATCCTTCAAGCTAACCAAGAGTTCATGTATACAATACTAGTGTCAGCCCAGTTTATTTAATATACTACCAGTGACTCCACATTCATAGTATAATTATACAGGAAGTTATGTTCACATCTTGGCAAAAGGACTCTTTAAGTCAGAGGGCTGCAGTAGAATTGCAGGGCTGCAGGTTCAATTCATGCTGGTAGGCTTGTAATTGTATTAAAACTGTCTGTACCAGTACCAGTGAGGGTAGTACCAATGTGAAATTGCTGTGCTGAGTGGTTATATTAGTAATATTAATACCTGGAAAGAAAAACAACCAGAAACTCGACGTTTTGAGCAATAGCCCTTCGTCTGAAATGTCGAGTTTCTGCTTGTTTTTTTTTTTCAGGTAGTAATATAACCACTCAGCACAGCAATTGTAATTGTATTCCTTTGCAATTGCTCTCACATAGTTCTAAGAAACACATGTTAACTGCAACGTTTCCATTTGAAATATCCGACTACAAAAAACATGATCAGTCTGCTATTATTGCCTTACTAAAGTAGGCCATATTTAATATTTGGCTAATTGCAACATTCCTGCAATCCATCATACACAATCATGTAGCCATGATATCATTCCAATCAAAATTTGACCTTAGAACTTCATTCAGAGAATGTTATTGAGCATAAGAATGTATCATTATATACTAAAGCAAATTGTACTTCCAGTCATAATATACCTAACTTGTAGTGAGAATAAATTCTTTTGACTTGAATAATGTCTTTATTGATTTCTAGGGTTAGTTAAGGTCTTAAGGACTTTTGTACTCCAATATGTGGGAGTCATTTTGCCTACAATTTTCCAATGATTGCATGCATTATACAGGTACCGGTAGCTCTCGCTTATTTAATTGTCTTATTATATTGTATTGATATATTTTTTTATTAAATTCCATGTATACATTTTCAGTGGTGTAAGGATCACAAATTTTCTTCATTTTAATGCAGTGTATAGGTTGTGACATTAAATTGGTCGAAATGACAAAAAAAAATTGGTCGAAATGACCAAAAAATTGGTCACCTGGAGGCATCTGAGAGAACCAATTACAAATGGCCGTTATAA
>CACRXK020000550.1:8133-38500 GCA_902702795.2 Paramuricea clavata
GTATTGTTGTCTGCACATGTACTTTCTTTGGAGACACCATTTGTCTCCCAGCAATGATCAAGATAGTGACTCTGATTGATTCACATATTGTATTGACATATGACTGTTGACATTGCTTTTTAGTCTCCAATATTTCAGTGAGTCATGCTTTGGAAATAACAATAATTTTTTATTACCCAACCCTTGAGTTGTTTAGTTTTTCATTTACCCAACCTTTTACTCACTCAAAATTTTGTTTACCCAACCATTTTCTCTTCGGTGCCACCCCCCACCATAAATAATGACCGGCCCCTAAGTATTGCAAAGAATTAGCATGGTAAATTTTCTGATATACTGAAAATTTTCTGATATATAAATTTTCTGATAACTAACAAAAATTGAAGCCGTGATTGCAGTCTCAGGTCGTTCCCATAAAATGAGAAGTTCGTATTTTTTCTATTTCTTTAACAGGGAATTTAAACTTTAAGTTAACCCTATTCCAAATAGATTTTTAAACTATTCAAATGATGAAAGTTATTGCTGTTTTTAAGCGTTTATTAGCGAGTGGGAACGACCAAGATGGCCGTCATCTATTCAAATGGGGGTAACCGCTGGAATATTCTTGGCTTCAATTTTACTAAAAGAGATGCGCTATCTAGTGTATATAAGATATCTATGATGCTCCCATTAAGCTTTGTACGCTTAGAATTTAAGGTTTAGAGTTCAAGATTTGCGAAGGACAACCCTTTTTGAATTAGCTGCATGTATGTTCGGGACCCGAAGCAAGCCTGTGGTAATATTTTGTGCTATGTAGAACATACAGCGTATGACATACCTGTCAACTCTCATCAACTCTCATGCAACTCTTGTTCTCGTTTGACCGGGGCATGAGAGTTGAGAAAATTGTCAAAGCAAACTCTCACTTCTCAACTCGCATCAACTCTCATGCAACTCTTGTTCTCGTTTGACCGGGGCATGAGAGTTGAGAAAATTGTCAAAGCAAACTCTCACTTCTCAACTCTCATGCAACTCTTGTTCTCGTTTGACCGAGGCATGAGAGTTGAGAAAATTGTCAAAGCAAACTCTCGCTTCTCAACTCTCATCAACTCTCATGCAACTCTTGTTCTCGTTTGACCGAGGCATGAGAGTTGAGAAAATTGTCAAAGCGCACTCTCACTTCTCAACTCTCATGCAATTGTTGTTCTCATTTGACCGAGGCATGAGAGTTGAGAAAACTCTCAAAGCAAACTTTCGCTTCTCACATCACATCACATCAACTCTTGTTCTCGTTTGACCGAGGCATGAGAGTTGAGAAAATTGTCAAAGCGAACTCTCACTTCTCAACTCTCATCAACTCTCATGCAATTGTTGTTCTCGTTTGACCGAGGCATGAGAGCCGGTTGAGAAAATTGTCAAAGCAAAACTCTCACTTCTCAACTTTCATTCTCGTTTGACCAAGGCTTAACAGGTTATGGCTTAAGTTATGGTGATAAAACTTATTAAAACTACCCTGATAAGATAAAGTTTGACAAATCGAGAAAACAAGTCGAAAAGATTATAGCAAAGAGACAACATTCTAGTAGCACAATATATATAAGCGTTCGTATATATATTGCATGTTTAGAAACTTAAGGAGAATTCCAGTTAAGCGTTTTTATACGTAACGTAAGTTTAAATCTTTCTAAATTTCAAGTACTAATTACCTCAACAAATACATACAAAATTAAATGCAGTCCTTTTATTCACTGAGTTATCTCATAAGAAACTTTTAAATGGATTTAAACTTTTCCTTAATTCTTAAAGTGTTGGAAAGCAGGCTTTCAGAAAAAGATGAGCACAAAATTAAAAGGTCGTCAACAGCTAATCTCCTGGCTGCAAAGTACTTTCGCTAAATTTAGTGTTCAGATGGTCTCTGGAACAACAGAAAACGAGCTTGCAATTCGCGGGGTTTCGTTCACAGTCCGTGGGAGTTGCGCAACGCTGACCCAAGCAAGACCGGTCGAATACCGGTTATAATCGAACAACGCGACAAAAATTAAATTACACCCCCGCAGTTTCCAATATACAGGGAACTAAAACACAATGAGAGTCTATGTCTCATAGATAAATTTCATCAAACAGCGGGCAGGTTACATCGAGTGAGAAAATGATTTGTGATCGTCTTCTATCTGGACTCCAGTGAATAAGAGGCCATCAAATGTTGCCGTCTTGTGTACTTGGACTCCAATGAAAGAAAAGTGTTTTAGTCCAATTTTCTTACTTCTACTTAAGTGTCATTATTTCTGCAATCGATCATGCATACACCAATTATTTTTCCCTTTAACGATGTAATGAAATGATTTCTGTTTTCCTCTTAGGGCATAATATTAAAACATCTTTCTATCTGAAATGAAATCGGTTAAAGCCACACTAATATCCAGCAGTTATTGACTTCCTTCATTGTTTCAAATTCAATAGGCCAGACAACATGATTTGTTAAAACAGTGTGAGTTAATGCTGTCTTGTGATCATCGCGGCATCCTATTCAAGTAGAATTATAGTTCTGAGTACAGACTATCTAGAGATTGAATTGAAACTGAATTTCATATACAGTGATTTCACAGTGGTACTATAGTGTATTTCATTCTTAGCATTGGTTGTAGTTATTTCCTGCAAAAGATAATTATTTTGCAGTTTGGTTATATCGGCGAGATATCGCGTGCGCCGTGATGCTAATAAGGAATACTATCCAGAGCGCACGCAGCGCAAAAAGGCGGTCTGGCAGTGATGTCTAGAAATTTCCTAACAACGAGTCACGCAAACGTTTTTTTTTATGAGATGACCTTTGTTCTCCATAGTGTAGTTCATAGTTATTAATTTAAAGCGCGCTCTGCTATTACTCTGCGCTCTTACACAACTCTTCTTAAAAACAATCCAAGGAGACGAAGTTTTTAGATCTTTTTCAACTAGTTCAGACATATAGAACTTATTGTAAATTTTATCCATAAATTTTATTTTAATTCTGTGTTATATAGCCTTCTTATAGGAGAGTCAAATAGACTGAGTTCGATGCTCTAATTGAGTAGTAGAAAATATGGACAGAAATTGTGTGACCAACTTGCAAATATTTGCTCACAAAACATCGCGTGTATGTTGCAATGCAGATCAGGAATGCAGTTTAAATATAAACAAGGGCGATGTTTGTACATCATTGTAAAAAAAATTGAAAACATGTGCAAGCAAGTCACGCAAAGTTAAAACTTTCATTTTTGAGGACTCTGATGATATATGCTACAAAAATGGAATAAAAGTTGCACTCTATACAATTTCATATGGTATTATCATGGTACATTATACACGGTCAGCGTCTAACCAAGGCAGGAACAAACGAGATGAGAGTACACGAGACTTGAGAGTACACGAGACTTGACAGTCACGCGACCTTTGGCTGTTCTCAATTGCTTTCCCAACATCATCATGTATTAATTTATATAGTTAGGACACTCATCAAATCTTTATTTTGTTCATCCAGAGCTTGGAATGTCCCCAATAATGCGAGACCATGCCAATTCTATTTAAGTATTGCGCAACTTCGGTAGAATTCATAAGCTTTATTAATTTTTATTGCTCGTGTCTTTCGTCTTTATTTTCTATCAAGTGGTTTTGTAATGAAAGAATTTTTCCTTATAAACAGACTGTTTGGCTGGCTTACGCCTTTATTTTTGTCAAGTGTTGCTGCTTCCTGTTGTACACTGCATGAAATACTTATACTGGACCGCTTATATTGGGAGGATAACTGTTCTGACCATTTCTGTTCAGTATAAATAAAGTTAGTTTAGGTTTCCTCTTGAAAACCAATAAGATACGACTCCTATATACTCCATGGACCTCCAGGGGGAACAATTTAGAAGATAGAGATACCAGAGTATAAATTAAGTTAAATTAGTGCCAGTTAAGTCTTAAATAGCGTGTTTATTTAATTTTGGTACTTGAAAATACTTGTATGTAGCTACACCTATTTTCCCCTAAGGTACGAAACCTATTCTCATCAGACAATCTGGCGTTCTCTGCAGTATGCTGAGTATATACAATAGACCCTTCCGTTGAAAGCACTTAGCCTCGTTTTCAGGATGAGATATCCATACAAGGTAATGGACCTTATTACTGATAACCTAATTATATCAATGTCTTTTATATTATCTGATATTATACGGTTTGATTTCGTCACCTGAAATAAGATAAAAAGCACTAAATCCAGTATCTCAAATCACGAATCAGAAAGGTGTATCAGAAAAAAAGAAGGCAGTTTTGAAACTTATTTCACTTTTTTACAATAACAATATGCAAATTAGGTAAAGGCATGAATTTAACATGAGTGAAAGGCATTGGTGCCAAAAAATGTTTCAGCAGCTATTTAAAGGACTTAAAATTGAGCAAATTTTCTGATACTTGGACCATTGATAAAACACATAACAAACTTCTCGTCCATGAACTCAAAATGCGTTTTAAACTTTTAAATTTCGCGCGTAAGCGATTTTCAATGCTGCTAAAAAAGACTCCACCCCCTACTCTGGGAAATTTATCGTTACGAAATTTTTTGTTCATACTACATTATAAGTATACTCAAACAATATATATTTATCAAAAATTTCATGACATGAACGAATTTGTGAAATTGAGAGCCGTTTATAGTCAAGACTGAATATACTTTCCGGAAGTGTGTATTGCGTACGTATTTCCATCGAACTGGTCAAAACTATGGTAGAGTCTTTAATTAATGAGCCTTTGTGCAACTTTGACTTGACGTAAGTTATATACGTAAAACACCTTGGTAATCTATATTAATTGTCGGATCTACGCAACTTTTGAGATTTGTGTTATCTTCTTCCAAGGTGATTTTGTCGAGTGGAAATACTTTTAGTGTATACGCTGACGTTATCGGATGTGCTTGTTACCCTAATTACACACTTTGGTGTTTCAGAACGAAGGTTATGTACAATAAAAAGCATTTTATATCCGATCCTACAAGAACGTATTAATTTTCTTTTCAAAAATATGTTTCTTTGGATATATAAACCATAACTTAAAACTATAACTTTAAAGCAGCATTTGTGCGTTGTGGTCACCAAGCTTGCCTTTCAAGGCTGGGAGACGCGGGTTTAATCCTTGGTCGGACCTCTACTCAAGGTCTTAAAATGATTGAGGAGAAAGTGCTACCTTTACATTGAGATCGGTAAATGGTTTACTCGGATAAGGAAGTTAAATAGGGGTGAGGTATTAATTGGGACGAAAGTCCTGTTCCTCATCCCTGTCACGTACGTTGTCTTGTAACATGTTATGTATATCGGTGTCGGTGTAAACATTTGTGACGAATTTCATAATAATAATAATAATAATAAATCGTACGTACTTCGGATCCCTATCAATTGCATGAGCGATAGCCGGTTGGAAAATCCGCTCACCAAACTCAACTCAATGATGCTTGTGATGTTACTCTGAGTGTATATCCACACCGGGCAGGCAGGCTTGAAAAATACGCCTGGCCATGGTGGGAATCGAACCTACGACCTTTGGAATACTAGCCCAATGCTCTGCCAACTGAGCTACGCGGTCAGGTCGGTTCGAGTATGTGATATTTCGGAACTGAGTCTAGTTCCTTCAATATCGATGTAATCTTGTAATCATAATTTTTTTCTGTGTTGGTGTTGTGTACTCAGGTGAATATGATGCTTGTGATGTTACTCTGAGTGTATATCCACACTGGGCAGGCTTGAAAACTTAATGACTTGTACACAAATACAAAATAAACGTCTATATACAAATTGTCTTTATTCACATTATCTTATACGATATTTAACAGTATAATACAGTTCTGCACATTTTTGATGTTTCTAACATGCATAAAAAATTATTGATTGCCTGTTTGAACACAGACGGCTATATAATCCAATCTTATTCACGAACAGTTCTAAACTGCTCGTGTATTGTATACAATTTGAGATTACAGTGTTCTCGCTGTTCTGGTATAAAGAGAGGGTCTCTATATACTGGAAATTGTTTTCAAAATTCTTACCATGGGAATAGTATTATATCGATAGCTATAACTTATGAAGCATACACTTTTTGGGTACATGCCACGCCCATTCTCTATTCCCAATGGTTCTCTCAAAGTTAAATATGTATTACATAAGATCTGCCTAGATATACAGCTATTTCAATTAAGGTTGTCCCCCGAGCAAAGTGGAAAAGTCGAATACGAGCGCGAAAGGCTGCTGGGAATCGCTAATAAATGAACGAATTTATTAGCGATTCGCAGCAGCCTTTCGCGCTCATATTTGACTTTTCCGTTTTGCTCGGGGGACAACCTTAATTGAAATAGCTGTATGCTTTACAGGTCTTTGTATGTATGTGACTATAGCTGGGTTTCAGTCAGGTGATACGTTTAGAGCTTGGTGGTCAATTTCAAATGGCAACACATTTACTGGATCGAGTTCAATATTCATTACAAGTATTGATCTTGTGTTTGGTATCAAATATATGTAATTTAACGAAATGTACTTGCTTCCACAAGGCATAAACGGCAATATGTGTAAAATTGATCACCAAGTGTTCCCCTATTGTATAAGTCTTAAGTGAAACCCACCTATACTTCAGATATGACTGAGATATGTAGAATGTATAAAACTGTAAAGCAAAAGTTATTCCGAATAAGGAGTGCATAATATTAACACGCAATTTATTAAAACTGTATATTTCGAATCTAAATCTGATTCATCTTCAGCAGTGTTTTGCAAGATATGTCGTTATATTACAAGCGTGAGCAATTTTAAACAAGCTAGCGACATATCAGCAATATAACGACATATCTTGTAAAATTGCTCACGCTTGTAATATAACGACATATCTTGCAAAACACTGCTGAAGATGAATCAGATTTAGATTCGAAATATACAGTTTTAATAAATTGTGTGTTAATATTATGCACTCCTTATTCGGAATAACTTTTGTTTTATTTTTGCTGAAATTATCATAGGTCTCCCGAAAAGGTCTTTTATTTAAAATAAATCCATACAGTTTGCTTTGACATGCAATGCTTCAATGTACAGTAAAACCTCTATAATTTGTATTACATGAAGTACGTGCAACATCACAATAGCGTTGTCTCATTATGTAATTTTCGGGAGACCTATGAAATTATCAGCCGGAAAAGGATTCTGTATAATAATGTACATTAAGTTCATAGCGTTTTCACGCATCTGACTGATTCTGTTGTGTCATTCAGTCGTTAGGATAACGAGGAGTATATAGGGAGTATAGTGGTATACACGTGTAGATCTCTTGCCCACACGACAAGACACATCATACCACAACATACGATGAATTTCTGTTCCCAATCGCCTGTCTCACTTCATCGAGGTTGTAATAGGTAGGTCCAACGCCCCCCTCGTATACCACGGTCTCATTATATAGCACGTACAAGCGGATAGCGTTGACACCGTACATCGTGCTAGCTTCGTTCTTCATGGAGTCTGCAAACATTCGTATGGAAGTGTGCGAGCAATAGACAGAAGAGAATTTCTGTGCTGCATCCAGACGATCTTCAATACTTTGATGTTTTGCTATCTCAATTTCGTCCTGTCAAAAGATAAAAGATTGAAAGTTTAATTTGAGAATTGATAGTTTAAGAACTATCGAACGGTCTTTATACTCTCTAGAAACGATAGAGGTATCCAGTATAAATAAACTAAAACTACAATAAGCTAACTTTACTGTCACTGGATAGTTCTGTCAGTTGTAAATTGTTCCTGCTAAGGCCAACTCCAAGAAAGCGTGCAGCGTTTGGTAGAGTCAAACTGGAAGCACAGTCTTCTCACATGGGATTGAGGTGAAATTATAATCACACAACTACGTATTTTCAGAATCAAACCCCAACTAAAAAAGAGACAGGCACATGTAGCAACCACTGTGCAAAAATACCAGCACAGGCAAACGGCCGAAAAGCTGAAAATGCCGCCCCCTCCTCACTTTTCCAACGGTCTACCCCTTAAGATGAGTATAAAATCTTACCTTAAACGCCCAGCCGTCAGATGGGTGTGCCTCATTAATATATATCACGGAGAAATCAGCCACACTGTGAAACTCCTTTGCTAATGACTGCAGTTCCTTGAACTTCAATCGAAACACGGGACAGGAATAACTGCCGAAAGCCAGTACTTGTAATCTCTGGACATCAACGGCTTTTAATAACTGCTTCTCTTCCCCTGTGCTGGGATCAACAAGGAGTGGATCAGGAGCTTTTTCACCATACCGTGCAGTTCTTCTCATGTCCAATCTGTGGTGGTCCCAGAGGGCTTTCATCATAGCTTGTGTAAACAGAGAATTCCAGTACATATGTTCAGGCAATGTGACCCCGGCGGCCTTGTGCATGATCGCCACGGTGATCCTCTTTGCGAAGGACAAACGGAGTAGGGTATTGCCGATCACAAAAATAAGGCATAATTGTAGAAATAGAACGAATTCGCGAAGTTTTTGAACGATAATAGAAATTGCCATGGTTGATGGTATTGTGATAGTATTTTGATGGTTGGTTGAACTCGAAACTCTTGAAAACTTCAGCAGCTTTTCTCTCTTGAGGAATTTTCAGCACCTTTTTTAATTGTCGATTTTTTTAAAGTTCAACTTGATTTATCAATATATATATATACCTTTGATATGTCAATATACCTGGCTATATATGTAACCTTTGACTTGGATTTGAAGTCAGCTATTCCAGTCAATTTCTCCTTTTGGTATTCTTTTTATCACGTACTGGGAGTGTTACCAAAGTCTAGTTTTGTGCATGTATACCTCTGTTCTGCGACCAGTATCGTATACAGTATATGTCACAAGTTCCAGTCTGGCTGTAGGTTATTTCAGATTTGACAGAAGATTATCTTTCAAGTGCTATACTATAGTATATAAATGTTGATCTTCTTAGCAAATGCTTGTATGTCCTCTGAAATTCTGCGATAAGATGAGGCGTTAAGGCTGGCTAGTAGCTGTTTCCCTGCGATGTATATCTTTAAACCGTTGTTCTACTTCTGTATATAACTCTGAAAGCAAATGCACTATAGTATTCTGCAAGGAATTGGTCTATACGGAATTCGGAAATCGACTCTTATATAATCACCAGTAACCAAGGTTCCTCTGTATTCCTCTTGCAAGCAGTGAAGCGATGTCGTGCGTCTACCTCGACCACAGGATATGGGTAATCACGCTATGGGTATACTCACGCAATCACGCGAACGAAAGGTGTTTAACAAATAACACAAACACGTGGATATATATAAACGGTTCTTTATAACATATACATGTATTGGGTTTCGCCAAGGATGCCTGAAAAACAACAGAAGTATAAATCAGCTTAACCGCATGCCTGAAATTCATAGGGAGATTACAAAAGCTACGTGTACGATTCTTTGATATACAAGTATTTCGGTTCGATTCGAATATGATCTATATCGCTTTACCAATGCAAGTGGCCCTAACTCTGTCTTACTCCACGTGATTCTACTTGTCTATGGGAAAGCCCTTGCATATAGATGGTAATATTTAAGAACAAACAGATTATATCGATACATGAACATCAATTAAATAATCATGCATGTACACATTATACAACTACAAACGTATTAAAAAGTTCGTATAATGACTCGTACTTTGCATGGCTGCAGAAGTTGAGAGCTATGGAGCGATACTATCTCCGTGTGAAGATTTCCAGTTAACTGTTTTTTACACCGCGTGTACGTATACGCACGTTTATAAAGTTTAAATAAAGTTTTACTGATATAATACCTCAACACATTAAATCATACAGAAAACTAAATGTTGTCTTTTTATATTTATTTAGTTATTTCACCAGTAAAATTTAAATGGTTTCAAATTTTCCACGCGTCTACACGCACGTTTGAAAAACGCTTAACTGGAAAGTAGCCAAATTCAAAATGTATCCTTCACAACTTCAAAACTTAGTTGAATGAGGTTACAGGTCAAACTCCAAATATCACAAGGGAGGAGGTATTACGGACTATAACAACTTGGCTGTCTCCATGCACATACATAAAATCTACAAAAACGGTACTTTGGTCTAGACCTAGAAAGGGCGAGAGGGGGTGGGGGGCACCCTTCGCTAATAGTCTTCAAGATCGTTCGGTAATGCACATTCTATAGTGATGGGTCAGTGGTGTAGCTTATAGTGTGCGAGGAGTGAAAGAGAGAGGGGGCACTCCCCACCAATATGGCGTTCTATCATATATCATTCTTCTTCACAATCTCACATACTTTATTGAGAACAGTATTAGAATAAACAGTATATAGAGACCCAATTAAAATGGTAGATTATGCCTATATTGCTCTATAGAATATTAACGTGTGGGGGATATATTCTTTCGTACCCAAATTCGAAACCTAACCTTCACTACGCTACTGAAACGGTGCATATATAACCATCGTCCAGTAACAGATCTGTGCACTCAGAGGTTAACTGACAGTATTACAATGGGACAATAATGACTAATGTTTATTATTCTTGTATATATGGAGACAAGAAACAGCGAGATTCATATAGTTTAACTTGCTTGCTCCTGTAACTGAATCAAGACTTCTTCATGCCCTGCAGGTTGAAATTCTAAAACATTTTTTAGTCGCCCAAGTGGCGATCTGCACGCCAAATTCAATATCAGGTCTCCCCGCAAAATCAATATATTATGAAGTATATTGTCTTTGTATATATATATATAAATAACATAAAATACAGTTGTATATGTTGGCAAATAATATGAGATATATTTGGGCTTCAGAATTATATTTTAAGTTTTTACTCAGTCCCCACGAGGGCTACCTTTGCCAAATATCTCGGGTTGCCAATGCCAGACGAAAAATTTTGTAGCATTTGGGGACCTGGAACCCGCCCATTTCTACCCCTGCTTCTGCATGACCACAATCGATCTGGCCAACTAAACCCAGTCAATGAACAAACAAGGTGAGGTTTTGGGGGAAATTTTTTAATAAGCTCTCCCGCAAGCTGTTCCTATATACAGTCCCTGTTTGCCTACTATATAGAAGGTTGACTCGCGCATATAAAAACAGGGACTGTACTATTAACAGAGAATACTGCACTAATTGCTCAGATCCCATACTCAAGTCATAAAGATCACATCTAATTTACAGTTTTTATTCTAAATTCAAGCCTTGAACACACTTACCAAATTGATAGCCAAGTTCTTCAGAAGATAGCGTGACTGAAGTGAATGACCGTCCTGTTTACCATGCGGGTGAAGAATGTGCTCAGTGCCTACATAACAGCCGTAGAAACATTATTTCAAAATCAGTGGGAGGCGTGAAAATGATTAAGCCGCTTTCTTAATAAACAAGGAACTGGAAAAAAAAACGAACCAAGATTATGATAATTGACCGTCTACTGACCTGATATGGTCTTGACAACGAGAAATCGTGACTGAAATTTAATAAGATACGGTTCCTGGTCGTTCCATTTCCTGGCATGTAATGTCCCAGTTCTGATAAAGATATTCAAGTGCAATTTTTATTGTTGCTTAATTTGATAATCGTCCCCCTCATACCCGCAGTCACGCAATCATCGCATGATGCAGTTCATTGACCTTGCGATTCTCGTCGAGTGTCAGAGCGCCCGTCTGCACGATTGGCAAAAAGTCCTTCATTTCAGAATACTGCACTTGTAAACTCACATTCCAGTATACTTTTAAATTGAGAACGTTTCATGCCGTATGTGGAAAAACCGCGAAAGCAAAGTATGGCAAAATATCCGTGTTTTACATAATGCAAAACAATGATAACTGTAAATAGTATGCATACCATAGTCATAGAATATATTACGGCGCTGTATTTCAAGAGGGTGACACTTGGGCCCCGTTTACACTATACCGGATTCGCTCGTCACGCCATCATCTTCTGCCGTTAAGGAGCAATGGTTAGTAGCAAATGCTTATTAGTTTGACAGAATTGCCATGTTTATTTGGGTCTCTGAGATTAAAAATCTTCACAGCCTTTCGATACCTACAAAATTTGACCCGCTCCGATAGCAATCCGGTATAGTGTAAACGGGGCTTTAACATGGTAAAATGTACGATAAACGTGTGGTCTTAATCTCTTAAAAAGAAAATCCGAATAAAAAAAAAACAAGTCAATATAACATGCATGAAACTACATGGGCTAATATAGATATGGGTTAGTATTTATTATATTACAAATACAATAATAAAAACATATAGTTATTTATATAAGGTACATATACTGCACATCAATCGTTCCGACGGCATAAATTTGTTTACAGTTATATGGTTATGGCTCCATTATATATTGATTGCCTTCGTCATATGGAGACATGTTTTGCTGTTCAGCGGTTTATCGACTGTATTATAGTGCAAGTTTGGAACATTGTATACCAGGTAGCCGCATTTTTAACACTTGCTCGCACTGTACAAATGTGCTACAATTAAAGTATATGAATATAATGTGTTGATACAATCTATGAACAGTAGTCTGTGCCATTGTAGGTGGTGCCACTATAATATAAGAAAGCTTTGGATGGATAGGAATGCAACAACCTGAAATAACAACTTCGATGTTTCAAGCGAAGGCCTTTCATCGGGAAGTTAGTATAGCGGGGGTTGGGAAAATGATCTTAACTGATTATAAGAGCTCATGTAATTTTCTGGACCCCCGCTACTCGAAACGTCGACGTTCTCCTTGTATTAGGGAGCTTAACCATGTAGGACGGCAACACGACGACGACGGCAACCAATACAATGAGTCAATGAAAATAAATAAATAATTAAAGTCTCAGGGGAGTTTCAGACGTGGTCGTCGCTCTGTTTACAACGGCAAATCACAGATTTTCACGTCTTTTATATACAACGCCTGCATTTCAAGCCGCAACAAGTGCAACTTAAAATTCGGTTCAGTACAACTCTCCCCAAACATAAAGCCAATGTTTTCAGCTTCTTATACTGTATTAAATTCATTACGACCGTTTTTATCCCCATGCACTATAGTCGATGGAGGAGATGCCATCCAGTGCAACTGATGAGATGGCTCACCTAGCTGGGTTGGCTCATGCCCCCAACTGAAATTTATATGCGTACATGCACTGCAAAGGGCATGGACATCTTACTCAGTCGCAGGTGAGTTTCTCGGATAGCTTGTGATCATGTGAACTCAGACCCTATATATAAAAGTAAAATATTCCCTCAGGAAGACCTCGCTTATATTAGATCCTTCTGGTTGAACTTAGTATTCTGTATAACAACTTCCCATGCAATTTAGCTTTGGGAAACTCGCATGTATGACGTGTGAACCAATTGTATGCATGGTTAGGTATTATACAGACCTGCCAACCCTATGGCTATATCAGCATGGAGTGTATTTTACAAAGTTGTGAGAATTTATGAAAAACCGTGAGATTTCAGAACTTTCCTAGGTTTTCTCATCATCATGGATTAAATGTATATCAAAAAGTCAGTTCTTTATTTAGCTCGAATCACTTTGAGATTTTAGGTGCGATTTTCTTCTCCTGATGGATGTGAACGAGTGGATAAGTTATGAATGTTCAGATGCATGAGGGTACATGTAGCACAATGTTTCTCACAAAAGTCAAACAAGTGAAAACAAGGGTTGTATTACGTATATAAGCCTATAATTATAAAGACACTGTTAAACAGGCTTCCTCAAAACTCATGATATTCAAAGACTTTGTGTCTAATTGTCGTGAGACCGTGAGAAAGCAACGAAACTAAACCGTGAGAGTTGGCATGTGATGAAATGCTTTCTGTATGTGACAGCATATTGCGTAAAATTGATTATTATTGTCTCTATATGTTTTGCAGTTATTCTAATATTTAGATTTTTTACTTTGCGTGATGTCTTGTGCAAAACACACTTCCTATCACCTATGATCATCTCCGCCTTTTAATTATCTCGAGAAGTACGTCGGCTCTAAATTGGTTAATTGCTAGTTATGGTAGTTATCACATAGTTCGCAATAGCGGAACGCGAGTATAGATTGTTATTTAAATATACACATTGTCCTACCTCGCATTATTTGCGGTCTTGACCTCTGTTATGATTTTTCTAGACTTCTCTATACGTAAAAGCTTGGTGCGCAAACTATTCCTGAATAGTCAGTGATGCTCAGTAAACGATGCATTCTCCGCATAATATGTACGATCCTAGCCTATATATCGTTTAATTATATTCTCAATTGTGCGTTGAACATTGAAATAACTATATATATGAGTTTATATGTTTTCTTTGACGTTTCGACGATCGAAGGCTCTTTGAAGGAAATTTAGTTCTCCTTGCTGCTTGCATTTTTGAGGTACTTGCATATTTTCTATAGTCTAAATTCTTTCATGATACCGTTTTACATGTTAGAATATTGTGCTGGCTCTGAAATAGCCTTAAAGGCTTGTTAAGACATGTATATACGCGAGTATGTATACATATTTCTCATTGCTCATTACAATATACTCCTCAGATTCCTAAGAGATAAATATTATAAAGTCTGCTAAAAATACCGATCTCTAAAATCTACTAGCCTTATAGTTTACACGACTGCACTGTACAAAATTATTATTGCTGCATGCACTGCATAGAACAGGAGCCGCTTCGAAAGCAGATTAATTTAATCCTTGGTTGACAAAACCTTATCAGGAAAAACAATCTTCCTTGCTTATAAACATGGAAATATTTTACCGCGTATAGCTCAGTTGGCAGAGCATTGGGCTAGTATTCCAAAGGTCGTAGGTTCGATTCCCACCGTGGCCGGGCATATTTTTCAAGCTCGCTTGGTGTGGATATACACTCAGAGTAACATCGCAAACATCATATTCACCTCAGTACATGTCACAACACCAACACAGAAAAAAAAAATGGAAATATTTTATTAGAAATCTTGTCTGGATCAATAGAAGTTATATTTTCTAAAGTTTTGAAATAAACAGACGTGAAGAAACACACAAACCAAAACAGCATGTTGAATTTTAACCCTGCAGGGGCAGGACTTGCGCTAATCCAGCTATAGCTTTGAACAACCGGTCCCAGAGGTATAGAATATAGAGCGTCGGTCCAGTTCACCGAACACATGCAGTTCAATTAACCTTTCTCACGATGACGAATATCCGCCATTTTTGAGTGGCATCTAATTCTCGTCAACCAATGCAGACAATTAAAACAATGTGAAAAGCAATTTTTCAAAATAAACTAACCATTTACAAATCAAATTTACCATCATTCATCCAAAAAATTATAAAAAGTCGCTGTTATGTGGACTTATTATCTCGCAGACTTCGATGGCAACAGTGTTCGTTGTCTGAATACGCGCGAGTTCAAATCCCCAACGCAGTGTTGGGTTTTTCACATAAATATATATACGAATATATTGTATCATGTTTCCCTGATATTTTGGCAAACTTCGGATCCGCAAGCTCGAAAGGTGTTAATTCTCACGATCTTTTATATTAGATCTGGCCTCAATTGACCATTTGCGTAATAGACTAAATTTTGATATCAACAAAAATTTCATTACAGCTTGAAAGAGCATCACAAAATTAGTAATATTCCAAAGTTTCGTTGCAAAATGTTGTAAAATGCGGAAAATATAGCCTTGCGAAATTTGCAATTTTCAGTCATTTTAGATTACAAATGGAAAATTGACAGCCTCGAAGGGTTTGGGGCTGTCAATTATATTTCCCGTTTGTAATCTAAAATGACTGAAAATTGCAAATTTCGCAAGGCTGTATTTTCCGCATTTTACAACATTTTGCAACGAAACTTTGGAATATTACTAATTTTGTGATGCTCCTTCAAGCTGTGATGAAATTTTTGTTTAGACTTGTTTAGCCCAAAATTTAGTCTATTGCGCAAATGGTCAATTAATTCTGCCAAAATAGACGTGTGAAAAACATCTTCTGATGGATGTGAACGAATAGATGAGTTACGAATGTTCTAAGTATATGTACCATCATCAGAACATTTATAACTCATCCACTCGTTCACATCCATCACAAGAAGAAAATCGCAGCAAAAATTGCAAGTGTGAAGGTCCATGCACACCGGACGCGATTCGACAACGCGACGCGATTTTTCGATTTTCACTGAACGATAACTTTGTTCCTAGTTTAAATTTTCCAAATATTTAGAAGCGTTACAATATTTTGAGTTATTTGGTCTACATATCTTTTAAAATTTGCTTTCATTGGCTGTTTTATTAACTTTCAAAAACTAAATAATCGCGTCGCGTTCTTCAGTCGCGTCCAGTGTGTCTGGACCTTAAACAAGGCTTTAGATTAGACTTTATCCTTGGTGCAAATGCTACATTTTGTACATTTTTCGATCCTTCACCAATGCAAATAATTTAGGTCGCGAGATTTCAAAATTAAAAGCGTTCCTTTGCTAGATTTCACGCCACATTTTCTATAACATATACAACTGTCACAACGGTTTAGATTACATTTATTTCAACAGTCTCGAGTACTTTAACTTCCGCACTGTATGTTTTCGTGGCGCCCACTATAGTTTCCGTTTCATAATTACGTGGGTATCTGCGCGCACGACAAATGCTTTCATCGTGTGGAAAATATGACAAATGTTAATGGTTGACATATGAAACCGCACGAAAGCAGGTGGTAAATATAATCTCTCATTTCTCTTATGATGGCTCTTCAAAATAGAAATGAAACAGTGTGTGCATGTGAGGTGTGATCCTGAGTGCCAAGGCCGATTTATACACAACTTTTGCCTAAAACTGTTGCATGCAACATGCTTACAACTTGAATTGTATACTGTGTAAATCAAGCACACAATTTACCTGGGACAACGTAGGCAAGCTGTGTGCTTAATTTACACGGTATACCTCAAGTTGTAAGCAGGTTGCATGCGACAGTTTTAGGCAAACGTTCTACACAACTTTTGCCTAAAACTGTCGAATGCAACCTGTTTATACAATTTGAGTTGTACTGTAAATCAAGCACATAACTTACCTACGTTGTTGTAGGTCAGTTGTGGGCTTGATTCAAGTTGTAAGCAGGCAATTCAAGGTGTAACGCCTGTATTCTAAAAGCTCACTCACGCTGTCACACTCAAAGAGTGAAGGTTCAATATGAGCTTGCCTTGAGTGTCATGCATAAGTGCTCATGTTTTTGAATAGCTGGAGGGCGAGTAGTTGCATAGTAAGGTACGACACTAACCATCCACTATTCAAAAACAGCACTGACACTCATGGGAAGCTCAGATTGAACCTCGACTCTTTGAGTGTGAGTGAGCTCTTAGAATTGTACAGGTCCATAAGTAGGCCTTTAAAAAGACTTAAGTCTTCCCCATATGAAACAAATATTTATAACATATATGTAACATGTTTACATCGAGTTAAACCGCAATCCATGTGCAGGGGCGTAATATGACCATTGCGTGACTGTTTATCATTCTTTCACAATCGTGGTTATTGCAATTATAGTAAACAATGTCACGCAAACACGCGAAAAATTAGCGACACGGAAGAATCTATCAAGAGAGCTATCGAAGGTCACGCGAAGCAAATTTACAACATCGCTGTCATTTAATAAATACTTCATGATGTACTAGTTCCTCATTCTAACTTTTGATAGAGTGCACGTGATGATTTTGCGGTTTGATTTGTCGGTTAAATTTATGGTTTTCCTTTTTACAAGCAGATCGCTTAATTTGATTTGCACCAAGGTCAAACAGACCAAATAGTTTCGACTTGTAAGATAAAGATAATTATGAACTTACTTCCTGGGGGTGATAATGTGTTTCCTATCAGTGTGGATTGTAGGGGAGGGGCACCCTCTCGCCCCTCCTGGAGGGGGCCCCTCCCTTCCCTGAAATACACTGGAAAAATAGTGAAATATATGGTATGGGAATCATACATACCATGGGAATCATTAGTATTTTCCCACAGATTTTGGAGTGATACTGGCAGAAGGTGTGCATGTGGGTAAATATAGAGACTTTGGGCATCTCGTACTACTAATGGTATATTTCTATATATTTCTATATCACTAGTATTTCTATATATCACTAGTATTTCTATATCACTAGTGACTAGTATTTCTATGTACTTTAGGAACATGAGGCTAGATTTGATGTAGTTTAGGCTATCTAAGCGCAATTTTGCATTGCAGAAACTAAGATTTTCAGCGCTCATCGGAATACGCTATTCAAACAACCGAATCGATGCGCACGCGAGTGCATCCCCACTATTTTCGTGTATATTCAGAGATGCATATATTGATGCAAAAATCTTAATGAATTGTAGGGTTATTTTGTAATGGATTAAGGCGCCCAATGCTAGGCCTATCTATATGCTTAGTAAAGGATTATTGGCATATTGCGCATTTACACACAGTTTAATTAAGGCTATCATGGCTCATGGGCACGTTTTGTCTGGAGACATTGGCTTGCAAGATACATGTTCTGTTAAAACTCAAGTCCAAACGTTCACAGATCGACAGAATTCAAGAATTAGATTGCAGAACCGATGGACGTTTTAAAGAGACTCGAATTAGCCTTTCGCACCCCGTGTCCGCCATGTTCGGGTGGAAAATCGACAGCAACAAGCAAGCAGCCAATTTTAGGCCAAATAAAAAAAAACTTGGTTAGCGTCACCGCCCGCCTCTCGATTTCTGCCGCCTCTGAATTTTTTTAAATTTTTTTTTATGTAAATCTCTTCGTTTTACAGCTTAAAACAGTTTAATATTTGAAATTTTTCTCATGCTCAGACTGATCAATAGGAGCGCGTGGGCTTGGGTATACAAGGTTCTTATAGCAAAATGGCGGCCTTCGCAACATCAGTACAAAAAATATCACCGATATGGTGGAAAAACCGCCTCCATCCAATACTATTATAAAATTAAAAAACGAGTAAAAATTTAAAAAAAAAACGCCCTCCCGCCTCTGAAAATTTGTGAGAGTGGGACGCTAAGTATTTTTTTTTATTTGGCCTTATAGTAAAGTAGAACAACAAAGTATATATATTGTTTATATTAGCACTATTTACGTATACTAAATCACCCCTTTACTTGTTATCCTTTTTTGCTGCGCGGTTTGCGTCGTTTTATTTTGTGTATCAATGCAAAACTCGACTGTCGACTCCAAAAACTAACTAGTTTAACAACTGACCATGCAAAATTTGCATGATCACAGAATATACACGGCTGAAAAGGTTCGGAGTATTTTCCCTTTTAGATACGGTAGATTACCCGCGACAAAGTCAGTATACACTAAATAGAATATAACTTACAGTTCACGTTGTTCTTTGTCCCTTGGTATAACATCATTCACTTATGGCACATGTCAGTATGCACGTTGTGTCCACATACATGGTATAATCAGAGGGGCATTGTCAGAAATTTAAAACCTCGAAAAAAGAGAATATTTGTTTCAGAAAATTTACTAAGATAATTTCGTGGGATGTGGGTGGGTGCAGGGCCTGGGGGTGCATCACCCCCCCCCCCCAAAGAAAAGTAAAAAAGGGGGCCCAAATTGCGGGCAGGGGGCCCTGGAAAGTGTTAAATATTAAGGAATTTTCTGGAAAATTAGTCTAAAAAGGTCTTCAAAACTAAATTTAAGCCCCCATTATGTAAACCTAGTGTTTGAAAATTTTTTTGGGGCCTTCCCCCCTCCCCAGTATTTTCCGGAAAAGTTCTTTGGTTTCTGGAAAATTTTTTTTGAGGGGGCCCCCAAAAGGGAGGGGGGCCCAAACTTTTTATTTCACCCCCCAACCAAAAACCACTTGGCACGGCCCTGGGTGGGTGAAGCGAGAGGGGTGGGGGACAAGGAGGTGGGGTAGAGGAGGATGATATTGGCTATGTTTTTCATCGTCTATCTTTAACTGAATGACGACTGAATCTTTTAAAGATTTATTTTATTACTTATATAGTGACGTTGTCCTGAAATTGATCAGTAGTCAGTAGATGTCCCACATTGGAATGCAACCTTTATTGAATATAAAATAGTAAGTTCTTCAATACATTAATGTACAATTTATTAAAGGCATTTTAATCGTTCAAAAACTCTATATATTTTTAAGAAAGTTTTCGCCGTTCATAGCTTTTATTAGAGTATAGTTTTAACTAGATTAAGGAAACGAAATTACAAAGTTTTGCTTGCCCACCGGTACGACAAAAATCTCAGAAACTGAACTGCTTTCCTTTGACATGGCCGGAGCGCTGAGTCCTCTTATTGTCGATTTCAGGTCAGAGCGGTCCCGAGTCTGTTGTGAATATTCGCTACTACGTTTCTAACTAGATTTGGAATATGCAAAACCAACTTGGCAAATTGCTTACTAAGCTACCGAAGTACAGAATATAGTACACACATGAGTCACGATTTAGGAACAGTTACTATTTTTAGGGTTTGGATTAGGGAAAGGGTTAGGGAAAAGGTGTGGATTAGGGAAAGGGTTTGGATTAGGATTAAGTTTAAAGTAAGAGTTAGGTTTAGGATTAAGTTTAAAATACAAAAGAATACAAAATTACAAAAGTCTAAAAAATAGTCAAACACTTCCTAAAACGTGACAGGTATAAACTAAAGTTCTGGTCAAACGAGAATGAATGTCCCGACGAGAGTTGGCGGTCAAACGCGAGCGAGAGTTGCAAGTTGCATCAACTCTCATCCTCATTTGACCGGGGCCTAAAGCACAGAGTACTAACCATACAGAGGTCTCACTTCGCGAGAAAAACGTACAAGGTAGTTTTAGCTGTCCTAAAGAGCCTTAAGTTCCAATGCGTTTTCAGGGGAGTGACGGTCTCTCCGGCTTTAGGCCACTTGCTTAGAAAATGGCGGACTGGAAAAATACCTCAAGCTGAAATTAATACGCGAGACCTCTGTATGGTACTTACTCTGTGCTTAATCGAAGTACTACAGAACATAAACTGGTAATATAATTTGCAGTTTGACATGGCTAACATATTTGACGATTTATTTATTACAGCTTTTAAGAAATACGTTTACTGCAAAATTACGAGTTTATCGGTTCAGTACTTCGGCACGTTATATAGGATGCAATTTGCGAAGTTGGCTTTGCAAGTTTCAAATTGAGAAACGTACAGGTATAATTGGGAATACTCACACGGCCATGGATGGAAGCTTGCATGTTCTACCGCATATTAACCACGTTTTTGCTAGGTTATTCTGGGCGGTACTGTACTCTATCATTTGTATACTTATACTACACTACTTTAGTTTATGTTTATATAATAACAAGTTTTCATTTAACGTAACTTTCTTGTTTCTTAATCAATTTATTCCATGTTCTTCGGCATTTTCAGCAACATTGAAAGTTTCTCCTGAAAAAAAAAACACACACACACGGCTATTCAGCATGTCCCCTGAAAAAACGGAAATGGACCAAGATAGTGACTCTGAATGATTTACATATTGTATTGACATACGACTGTTGACATTTCTCTTTAGTCTTCAATATTTGAGCGAGTCAAGTTTTGGAAAGGACAATACATTTTTATTACCCAACCCTTGAGTTGTTTTGTTTTTCATTTACCCAACCTTTTACTCACTCAAAATGTTGTTTACCCAACCCTTTTCTCTTCGGTGCCACACCCCCTGCCATAAATAATGACCAGTCCCTTACTTGGAGGAGTCTGATATTCTGCAGTGCGACGCTATCGTTGGTCACATCAATTTCCTGATCATTCAATGGTTGTTTATCATCTACGCTAAACTGCATTGTCTAAACGATAAATAATCACAATAGTGATGTAATATATGACTGTGAACTAACTTATTTTATATCTACTTTATTGCTTGTATATTAAATTTAGAAGTAAAGAGGGCACATATTGATAACAGTGTCTTGTGCACTGAAATGTTTTACCCTCTGTAAAGATTTGTAATTATTATTATTATTATTATTAGGTAGTGGCATGGCCGTAGCGAAGAAGCTAAAGTACACACGTAAAAACGCACAAGTTGTAACAAACCTGCAGCAGACTTGTAGCAATGCTGTTCCAACAACTTGTCAACAGGATGTGTTCGCACTGCTTGTTCCCAGTTTGTTGACAAGTTGTTAACGGCTTGTTGACAACTTGCTACAAGGTTGTTGAGCTCAACAGACTTGTTACAAGTTGTTCCAACAACTTGTTATCGTCCTGCAATTCAACAATTTGTCAACAAGTTGTGAGTGACAACCTTGTAGCAACTTGATAAAAAAACAGCATTGCTACAACTTGTTGGCAAGCTTGCTATACAAGCCTGTTGCGAACACATCTTATTGACAAGTTGTGAGATGTTTACGTGTGTAGGTAGTGATCGCATTTGCCGACAACATTTCAGTCGCTAATTAATATTTCTTTTTCCCCTATAGCGACTGCCCTGGATAGCGGACAAAGTTCTGCTTCTATTTTTCCGGTAGTTGTATCTTTTTCAATCGGTCCAATCATATTTTTTTCTACCACATGGAACACCAATATCATGAAATTTACTATTCCGTCAGACATTTTATGCTATATGCATATACGGGATAGCGTAAATTTCAATCCTTGCTGACACAACGGATATCTGCGGAAGAGGTTATTTCGCTGGCCTCAGAGTGACAAAACGTAACAGAGCAACGGTTTTACTAACACTAACACTAGCCCTATTCCAAACACCAACTCTAACTTTAGCCATAATCCTAACTCTAACCTAACCCTACTCCAAGTTTGTTTCTAAACCAACCTTAAAGAAAAAAGTTTTAACGAAATGTCATTCTGAGGTCAACAAACTAACCTTTTCTGATACTTTCTCTCCATACCATTAGGCATTAATACCAAGCACCATACAAGTTGATGCCATTACATACCTTACCACCAGCCAAAGGAATGATTGCTTGAGGTGCTGACCTCGCAACAGCTTCCGTGTGGTTTGCCAGAGGAGAACCATGCATTGATATCACCCTACATGAATAATTATTAAAAAAGCTGCATGGCTGAAGAAAAAATACCGAACCATGGGACCATTTGTCCAAGAAATGTTTACAGTTAGCAGAAAGAAAGCAGGAAGATCAAATGAAATAGAAAAAAGGAAGGAGTTCAGTAGATTGTCAGCCCCTTGGTCGGGTGGCTCAACAGTGAAACGTAAATTAAAGAGGTTCAAATTTGACTTCCACTATACTGCTAGCGCTATACGCTCTCATTGGCATTGGTTAATCTGGCAGACTAAAAGCAATCTGATTGGTCAATGATAGCGGTGGTCAAATCTGAACCTCCATTAACTGTAACCAGGGATGGATTTACTGGGGGGGGGGTACGCCTAGCCCTGGCCAGAGGGGGTTCAGGGGGGGGGGGGGCTATTTTTCATGATAAGCAAAAAAGACAAAATGAGATACAGCAATTTGAGTAATAACATGATGATAAGTGAACTGTGAACAACAATTACAATTCAAATAAAGTAGTTGATGGGCGGGCGGCACACATGACCGACACAACTCGGCAGTCGGCACCAGAGGCCAGAGCACCCCCTACCAGATCATGCTGGATCCATCCCTGACTGTAACCATCCCAAGTGATAGAATGTCTGTAATGGAGTACAAGCTTTCTTATAGACCGTGAATGGACACAGTGTCAGCAGCAGTTTTGGTTTTATAAATGTTATAGAAAATTCAGTCATTATTTCCCTGTTCACTCAACGGAATCATAACCTAGACATGTTCTTCTTGTCTATGTATTTACCAACAATTCATATCTAAATTTTACGAACCTCTCACCAGCCTTTGGGTCTCTCAAGGCCTTATCGGGAACCGGTAGTCTAAAAGTGAATTTATTTTTTATAAAATAAAATATAAAACATTCGTTGTTAATTGGAGTTTCATGTCTTTACAGTATAGGCAATCGTCGAACAACTGGAGGGTTCAATAACTTCTGTTACGCAACTTAATACAATTTATTATGATGCAAAAATGATTTAAACGTATTTTATTTTGGTCACAAGATGATACTTGAAAACTAGATATAGTCAAGTCCATTCGCTCCTGTCCTTGTGAGGGAAGACGATCATATAAAAAAATAGTTTCTCTTATTGGAAAGAACTTCTAAACTGAATGATGCGAAATACGTTTCTACAGCTCTTCAAATCCTGCTTGGTACCAAGATGGTGTCTGCATGTATATCTGTGGTTTGATAGTTACATTAATCACCAACCTGGGATCGAATTTCGGCGTAATAAACATTCCATGAGAATGATTCAATACACTGAGAGTATTCATGTTTGGCATCGGTGTAACTTCATTGTTGGTTATCGAAGATTTCGCCTGCAGTCGACGACTTGAAACATCGGAAAATGATTGTAAATTAATAAATTATTGTATATGCATGTTTGCAGAAATTATAGGGAGCCATGGAGCAACCTCCCAGGGGCAGGAAAAAAGAATTTTCTTCCTGGGAGAACAACCTGGGGACAAAAATTTCCTGCAGACCAACGGAGTATTTTTGTGCTAAATCTGTATGTGCATAAACATATAGTGTTCTAGCTGACCATGGTTTTAAATTCAAGGAATAATGTCTGTCAACTAATATGTTGTTAACAATTGTTGCGCCCATATAGTGGGACATGGCTGTTAAGGTTTCCTTCAAATTTTCAATAGCGAATCTTCATAACCTGGGTCGAAGGCTAGAAATTTTCTGTAAAATTTGCAAACTGTATGTTACAATTACAAAAATAACAAAATAAAAAGGGAATTATTGTATTATCTGTACTTTAGTAATAATAGGCTTTAGGCAGGTTTTTGTATGCTCGTACATCGCAATAGTTGTCCGTTATATACCACGGTTATGAGTTATGACAAAAGTTAGAAAAAAATTTCTGGGAACTACAGTAGGTTCCCAGGTTCCGATACTTTTTCCACCCCTGGTTTAACATTTCCTGCTCGCGTGTTTTTCTACCCCTGCCTCCATAGCTTAAGGGCCTAACTCCAAATTCAAAATGGGCGCTACAGAATTTCAAATCTTAGTTGAACTAAGAATTTTGGAGTAACATGCCATGACTCAGAAATCATCTGAAGTATACCTCCACAAAAATAAAATCTGCACGTAGGCATGTGTTACTGCAGGTGAACTTAAACAGTGCAACGTATCAAATTGAAGTGGTTGATGATGATGCATAGTGCAACGTGAAATTTCAATTTGAAAAACGTTATCTTAATACCTGGATCGCGTTCCAGTTGGTGGCGGTTTACTTTCTGCTTTTATCTGATTTAAAATGAATGTACAAATTATAATCAGTCACTGAATCACAGGTGACATACTGTACACAGATTCAAAAAATCATGGTTGTCATTCTTTTTTCTCGCGACATTAATCTCAACCAATGTAATCACTGCCATTTTATACCATACTTCAAGACTGAAAATTTTACAAAGTATATGTATAGTATATACAATGTACTGTCTTTGAGAAATTAAATGGCTTAAAAATACCGATCTTTGTGGAGCAAACAAGAATGACTAGCCTCGTTTTGGTGGGTTTTTTTTTATACATTTCGACCAGCTATAATTTCGCTTGCATGGAGTATTTTCATTCTTAAACTCTTTACATTTTGCCTTAACAAGCAGTTTCTGTTGAAAAAATTAGCCTTTCTCGTGAACGATGACGAATATCCGCCATTTTTGGGTGGCATCTAATTCTCGTTAACCAATACAGACAATTAAAACAATGTGAAAAGCAATTTTTCAAAATAAACTAACCATTTACAAAGCAAATTTACCATCGTCCGTCCAAAAAATTATAAAAAGTCGCTGTTATGTGGACTTATCTCGCAGACTTCTGCTGAAATGCCACCCAAAAATGGCGGCGTGAGAAAGGCTAATTGAATGATAGTAGGCTATATATAATATAAAATAATGGATAATGGAGAGTAGTGGCAGCTATAGATTTCTAATCGGTCTGTTCTGGTCTTGCAGTCCTTCACTTCGGTGGCAAATATCTTTTATTCAACCTACTATACTACACAGCCGTGGACCATTATAACACTTCAAAGTGCTCAAACAAAGTTGCTTTGACGGGCATGTTTGCTTCTAATTAACTATTCTTATTTTGCCAGCCAAGTCAACCAATACGTGTTGTGAGTCTTGTGACGTCACTTGCAAGAGCCCAACAGACAACTGCTGGAGCTTCAACGGCAGCCAGCTTGAATAGGCAGACTAGCTTGCGTGTACCGCACACTTGGTTTTACAGTACCTTTCTTTTTCGAGTAGTAGATTTCTCTGCTGTTTGCACATTGCTTGATGTTTGGCTCATCATAGACGTCTACATAAATATCACGAGTAGCAAAGGTCTTAATTTATACTGTCATTTTCAGGGAGATGTTTTAAATTACTCCAAAATGTTACCGTGGGTGTGGCAACCTATTTTTGTGAACTTGGTAAAAAACAATGGAGCTTGAAATCAATTGTTATGATACCGCGAACCTCCGTGATACCTTTTTGATGGGCTTATACTTGGGGGGGTTTTGGCTTAATATTGAAATCGAAACATTTTCTGTATAATAGTAAACAGGAGTTGACAATTTTTGAGGAATTCAAGAAATGTCCCAATCACAAAGCTTAGGAGTGTAAAGAACACATTTTCTTAGGCCAACCATGTCGGTCTGTTCATAATTCATAATTCATAGAAAGTAGCCGTCTAATTTCAAAATTCAAATGTGAAAGGATTACACTGTACGTCACAATAAAATGCAAAATTACTCAAGAAAAAGGAAATAATATAAAGAAATCACAAACCTGATCCAAACTTAGGCCTGAAAAACAAACATGAAAATGTATTTGATTAACAAAATTACAAATATAACATTGAACGATCTGCTTCCATAAAAGACCATCTTTATTTTAGACTTTAAACTCAGGAGTCAAGTGAAGAATGTAAAAAAACGGAAGGAGACAAGGTCAGTGAAACTTTTCACGATCATTATTCGAAGTTGTTTTCTTCAAATCTTCATTTTAAAAATGGAATATTTTACTCGTAGAGTAAAGTTATCTGCATATAGGCAATTAATTATAAAACAAAAACTGATTCAAATCTCACCTGCAATGTTATTCGAGACATTCGCCAAAGGCAACCTGGAAATTTAAATTAATCAAATTAAATTAAGGCAATGAAAGACAAAGTACTCACGCAACTCTTGTTCTCGTTTGACCGGGGCGTGGCGGTTGTCGTCAACTCTCATCCTCCATTTCATCCTCTATGTTTTCTTTTCTGTTTATAAATAGACCTTTCCCCTTTTGAGTGAAATTTTGATCTAAACAAGTCTGGACAAAAATTTCATCACAGCTTGAAAGAGCATCACAAAATTAGTAATATTCCCAAGTTTCGTTGCGAAATGTTGTAAAATGCGGATAATATAGCCTTGCGAAATTTGCAGTTTTTCAGTCATTTTGCATTACAAACGGGAAATTGATACTCAGATGATCAACGAAACTTCGGAATATTACTAATTTTGTGATGCTCTTTCAAGCTGTGATGAAATTTTTGTCCAGGCATATCTAGATCAAAATTTCACGCATAAGGGGGAAGGTCTATTAATTAAGCATATTTACCTGCTGTTTGTTGGCACACCTAAAGCTGACGTAGCTAAACCAGTTATGGTTTCATGAACCTTGATGAGAAAATGTATTGTGTTACTCAAAACAACATGTCATGTACAGTGTATGAATTCATGTATAATATATATGTTAAAACTGTCTGTACCATTGTGAGTAGTACCAATGTGAAAATGCTGTGCTGAGCCTGAGTGGTTATATTAGTAATATAACCACTCGGCACAGCATAATATATATGTACATTTTTATGATAAAAAGTAGCCTACATTTTACAAATTATAATGCACTGAGTTATTTGCTGTTGATGTCTTCATGACAAGTACGCATAGCGTACCTATTTTTCGGTTTGTTGGCCAATTTTGCTATTTGAAATTTTTTGATGTGGTTGCAGTCGGCCTGTTCACATTGCATATTTACATTTTGTGCATTTCCTTGTTTGTACAATCAATTGACTGCAAATTTGTCTGTATGTCCACAAATATATACATATTTATTTAGTATAATGGTATTTCTTTGTACATTAGACTAAGTATTTCTGTGCAGTAGGCTTTAGAGACCTTACGATTTTAGGACGGCAACGGCTACCAATACAATAGATCATTGAAAATAATTGAGTAATTACAATATATGAATGATTTAGACATTGTCCTCGCTCTGTTTACAACGCCAAATCACAGATTTTCACGTCTTGATACAACGGCTGCATTCCAAGCCGCAACAAGTGCAACTTCAAACTGGGTTTAGCAGAACTCTTCCCAACCAAAAAACTCGTGTCTTCAACTTCTAAAACTGTATTAAATTCATACGATTGATAATATACCACGAACTACTGTATCTTTACTACCATTTATTTGAAGGAGTTTGTTTTGGCCGTCGCCATCCTAATATCGTCAGGTCTCTAATCTCGTTCCCCGAGACTGCGATCCTCGGGAAGGAACGTGATGCTCTGAAACAATCCGTTTCAGGGAGGAATCTGATTGGCCGTTGATATGGAATGCGCAGTTCAATCTTACCCAGGATTCCTGGCTTCCGGCAATGGATTATCCCAGAGCCTCCCGTTCCTTCCCGAGGATCGCAGGCTCGGGGAACGAGATTGTCTTTTAGTACGCTTGTAGCCTTGTACTAGGATCATAATCTGATATATTAAAGTATCAAGAATTTTAATTTACATTTATCAGTAAATACCTGAGCATTAATGGCTGCATCTACCGTTCCTCCTTTGCCTAAAAGATTGTCATTATATCAGGGTTTTCATTTTAGGCCAGAATTTGACCTTTTAGTCAAGCGACACCCAAATTCTCCTTCAGGAGCTTTACACTTTGCTGTGTGTTTCAAACAACAACCGCAACAATTTTGGTGAACATTAAACCATGAAAATGCTACAGATATTATTTTAAAATAAAATTGTGTATGCGATCTGCGAACATGCGACACTTTAACAGGGTTCGTAGTCTCCAAGACCAAAAATATTCAAAGACTTTCAAAGATTTTTTCTGCCTATTTTCAAAGACTTTTCAAAGACCTTTGAGAGCAATCAGCTGTCGAAAAATTGCGAGTGTATAAGCACCATTTTTGCCCAGTAATTAGTCCCGCCACATCACATCTAAAAATGTACCTTTTCGTCGATATTTGCGAAAACCTTGCTTGTTCTTCAATCAATCTATTTTATTAGCTAGGAAATTGTATAATCAAATACTCACTAAAGAATTAATTTTAAATTAAGACTTTTAAAGACTTTCTTCACTTTTTCACACAATTCAAAGACTTTTCAAAGACCGGCTGCATTCAAATTTAAAGACTTTCAAGGATTTCAAAGACCGCTACGAACCCTGTTTAATATCTACTAAACAATGGGTCATTCCAGAAACTCTCCATACCTTTCCCACAGAGGAATTGAAGTTAACACCCCTCCCCCGTTTGTATGTCCTAATACACTTCCTATTATCAAAAACAAAAATTTTCCTTGCCTCCGAGGAGTGCGGATCTTTTCTGGAATGACCCAATGGACATATAAATGATGATTTTGTCAAAAAAAATTCCAGCTACTTGTCCTGGGTTCCACCATTAGATAAGCTTTTTCATTCATTAGTTAGCCAGAGCTTGTCAGAAAACTGAAAACCCTGTTATATTACATTTGTTGGAATAAGGTTGTTAAATTTGGGGTTTTTATTATACGGAGTAGTTGAGGCAAATAAAAAAATTGAGACGTATAGTGCTGCTATAATATCTTACTCATAAATTCTTCCATTGTCATTTCTTTCACACTCTTTGGAATAAAATAAAAGAAACATATTCTTAGCAAAAAATCACAGGTAATGATGAGTAATCACAGGTAATGATGAGTAATCACAGGTAATGATGAGTAATCACAGGTAATGATCTACTAGAGGTGTGCAAATCCGATCCGAATCCGATCGGATTCGTTCGGATTTCGGAACAAAAATATCAGGGGTTTTTTCAGGGATTTTTTAGGGCCGTTAAACGGCCCCAAAAACTCAATCTTGAATTGCGTTTTGAAACTCAATCTTCTCACCAAAGTTTCAGTGCAGTAAAATGAAGTCGTTTGAGTTAAATTCGTGACGTGTGGAAATTAGTTTTCAGATGAAAACCCGACAATTAAGAAAAAATGGCTGGAATTCATCTCACATCACAAGAAAAACTATGCATTCACCATCTTTAACCAGTTTATAGTATCCCTTAGTGCCCCTGCTTTAACACATTCCGTCTCAACTAAATTTATTGAGTACAGGTGTCAGCCCCCCGGTAGGGGGGGGGGGGGGGGGGGCGGCC